>PJEN01007736.1:0-46668 GCA_004024605.1 Pteronura brasiliensis | reverse complement strand
TCTCTAGGCAGTATAGACATTTTAACAATTTTATTCTTCTGATCCAAGAGCATGGAATGGTCTTCCATCTTTTTGTGTCTTCTTCAATTTCTTTCACGAGTGTTCTGTAGTTCCTCGAGTACAGATCCTTTACCTCTTTGGTTAGGTTTATTCCCAGGTATCTTATGGTTCTTGGTGCTATAGTAAATGGAATCAATTCACTAATTTCCCTTTCTGTATTTTCATTGTTAGTGTATAGGAAAGCCACTGATATCTGTACATTGACTTTGTATCCTGCCATGTTACTGAATTAGAAAGTAAGAAGAAAACTGCCACTATTTACAGATGACACGATATCATATATAGAAAATACTAAAAACTCGATAAAAAAACTATTAGAACTAATAAACAAATTTAGTGAAGTTGCAGGATACAAAATGGATCCACAAAAACTTTTGCATTTTTTTTTTTTAAGATTTTATTTATTTACTTGACAGACAGAGATCACAAGTAGGCAGAAAGGCAGGCAGAGAGAGAGAGAGAGGAGGAAGCAGGCTCGCCGCTGAGCAGAGAGCCCGATGTGGGGCTCGATCCCAGGACCCTGAGATCATGACCTGAGCTGAAGGCAGAGGCTTTAACCCACTGAGCCACCCAGGCGCCCCAAACTTTTGCATTTTTAATGATGAATGATTTAATGATAATGATGAAGTATTAGTCACAAGTTTATTCACAATGGCCATACTCTCTGCCTAATATTCTCTTATACTCTCTGCCTAATAATGAACTATGAGAAAATAAGAAAACAATCCTATTTACAATTGAATCAAAAAGAATCAAATACTTAGGAATAAATTTAAGGAAGTGAAAGATGTGTATATTGAAAACTAGAAGACATTAAGGAAAGAAACTGAATAAGACACAAGTAAATGGAAGTATATTCCATGCTCATAGATTAGAAGAATTAATATTGTTAAGATGTCCGTACTCCTCAAAGCAATATATAGACTCAATATAATCTCTATTAAAATTCCAGTGATGGGCACTTGGGTGACTCAGTAGGTTCGTGTCTGACTCTTGATTTCAGTGCTCAAGTGGTGAGTCTGCTGGAGATTTTCTCTCTCTCTCCCTCCTTCTCTCCCTTCCTCCACTCATGCTCTCCCTCTCTCTCTCTCTCCTCTCTTAAATAAATAAATAAATCTAAAAAAAAAAATTCCATGACATTTTCACAAAAGTAGAACAAAGAATCCTAACAGTTTTGTGAAGCCATAAATGACCCTAAAAGCCAAAGCAATCTCGAAAAAGAAGAACAAACTGAAGATGCCATGCTCCCTGATTTCAAATGCAATTACAAAGTTATAGTGATTAAAACAGTATGGTACTGGCATAAAAACAGACACATAGATCAATAGAACAGAATAGGGGGCCCAGAATAAACCCATGCATGTATGGTCAATTAGTTTATGACAAAGAGCCAAGAATAGGGCACATGGGTGACTCGGTGGTTTAAAGCCTCTGTCTTCAGCTCAGGTCGTGATCCCAGGGTCCTGGGATTGAGCCCTGCATTGGACTCTGTTCAGCAGGGATTCCGCTTCCCACCCCACCCCCCCACTTTCTCTGCCTGCCTCTCTGCCTACTTGTGATCTCTGTCACCTCTCCTCTCCTCTGCTCTCCTCTCCTCTCCTCTCCTCTCCTCTGGTATCGCCATTATACAACTGATAGTGAGCCACATGGTGTCCCATATCTCTCTGGGGCTCTGTTCATTTTTCTTTATTTCTTCTTTTCTCTTTTCAGCTTACATAATGTTTCTTGATATATTCTCAAATTCACTATTTCTTCTGCCAGCTCAAATCTACTATTGTTCCCTTCTAGTGAGTTTTTTAGTTCAGGAACTGTATCTTTTAAGTTCCAGAATTTCCACTTCCCTATCTTTATTGATATTCTTTATTTGAAGTGGCACTGTTATCATACCTTCCATTACTTCTTTAATCAAGCTTTTCCTTAGTTCTGAAATAATAATAATGACTACTTTTAAATATTTTCTGTTTATACCCAACATCTGGCCTCTCTCACAGGCAATTCTGTTGCCTTCCTTTTTTTTTTTTTTTTCATTGTGATGGGTCATGCTTTCCTGTTTCTTTGCATGCCTCCTAATATTTTGTCACAAACTAAACATATTGTAATGACTCTATAATATTTCTGGGTACTGCTTCCCCCACGAGAACTGTTTTTCTTATTTGCTTGTTTATTTGTTCAGTGATAAGCTGGATAGTTGTAGTGCCATTTACTCCCCTATCTTCCCCTAAATGTTAAGTCTTTGATGCTACTTTTTAAGGAGGCACAACTTTGGGTATGCCTACAGTTTCCCTGAATGACAGTAGTACAGATTGGGCCTCTTCTACTCTGTCTCTGAATTGACATTCCACTAATTGCCAGCGGATCATGCTATTGTTTACAACAATGTCTTGGGACATAAATACCTCTACAAACTAATCAAATTGTATTTCCTTGTGTGGAATAGTCTCTGAGGTCAGTGTTTTATATTTATTCTTACCACAGAAAGGCTCTTCCCAGCTATGTTATTCCTGATTTGTGTCCTGCAAACTAGCTAATGTGTAGTCTAGGCTGTGTCTTCATTAAGTCCACAAATCTCCTAATTTCCTTCATGATTACCCCCATAGTTTTTGAAAGAGCTCTGAGGTTTCCATTTTTTTTTTCACTCTATTGTAAATGAAGTAAGTTCCTTTGGGAAGAGATCCAGAGCTATCTGTTTTATGGCCTGCTTCTCCCCCAAGGCAAAACCTCTGAACCAAGGCTCTGGAGCTGGGTGTGAGGACAATGACAAGGTATTCTCCGAGTGACACCCATTCTGTAGGACCTGGGCACTCAGAGGAATTGTAGCAGTAGCCTCAGGTTAATTTCATTTGCCTCTCTTGGTGTAGGACTATCACCTCATGAACTGGGGGAAGGGCCATAGGTGTACAGTATTCACTATTAGCCATACCCAAGGCAGAGCCTCCATTCCACAATGAGGAGTTGAATGGAGGAGGAAGCCCCCGGTTCTAGAGTCCACTCACTCAGGAGTTAGCCTCAGCAACAGACAGTTGGAAGTAAGAAGAGAAAGGCTGAAGGTCTGCTCTTCCTTGAAAAAAAAATCCTCCAGCTTGGAGCTGGGCAAAGAGATATTCCTGTGTTCTTGTAGAGCAGTCTAGAATGGAGTCTCCACCTTATTGACCGGGAGAAAGGGAAAGGGAGAAGCACCTTGGTTCATATACTGCAGACCCTTGCCTTTCTTATGAATTTGTATAGATTTTTTAAAAGTAGATGTTTCTTCATTTGCTGTTTGCTCTTAAAACCATTTCCATAGACTTGACTAAAAAAAATACTTATACCAGTTTCATTGGAGAATGGGTCAGCAGAATTTCTCATGCTATCATTCCAGAAGTTGATTGCACATGTTTTTTCATGTGGATGCAAAATACTGTCTGATATAAATTTCTTTCACCTATAAATAGTTCCATTAATGTTTCCTGTAAGTCAAGACCAAGGTCTTATACCAACAAATTATTTTAGTATTTTTCTCTCTGAAAATGTCTTTATTTTGTCTTTATTTTATTAAGATCATTGATCTGAGTATAAGATTCTTGGTTGAAGTTTTTTTTTTTTTTTTTTTCTTTTAGTACTGGGAATATGTTAAGCCACCAACTTTGGCCTCTATATTTTCTGATGGGAAGTTAGAAGTTAATTATATTTTTATTCTTCAATATATGATGGGTCATTTTTTTTCTTTTGCTGCTTTCACTTTATCTTTGACTTTTAGTGTTTTGAATATCATATGTCTGGATTTAGATTATTTTTATTTACCCTAATTATAATTCACTGTCTTAAATTGTAGAAAGTGTTTTTAAAACAAAATCTGAGAATTTTTCAGTCTTCATTCTAATAATATTTTTCTGCTCTTTTCTCTCTCTCATATTATTCTGCTACTCCTATTATGCATGTGTTGGTACATTTAATGGTATTCAAGATTCTTTGATATTGTGTTCAATTTATCTTATTGTTTTATTTTCTGTTCAGATTTCTTACTGCCTGTTGATCTAACCTCAGTTCACTGATACTTCCTTCTGCTAGCTCAAGTCTATTGTGAATTTTTAAGTTTCGGTTATTGTACTTTTCAATTCAAAAATTCCATTTATTTATTTCAAATAAGTTTTTATCTTAATGATATTCTCTATTTGATGAAATATTATCATTCCATTCTTTAATTCTATAAATACAGTTTTCCTCAGATCCTTAATTATATTATAAAAGCTACCTTGAATTTTTTTATTAAGTCCAACATCTTAGCTCCTTGAAGAGAATTTTTATCCTTGCATCTTTTTCATTCATTGTGTATAGGACATACTTTCCTGTATCATGAATTGCCCATATATTTTGTTGAAAATGGATATTGTAATAGTATTTTATAGTGACTCTTTATGATGACTTTCCCCCTAAACTCCTGGTGTTTGTGCTATTGTTTTGGTTTTTGGTCTCTTTTGTGCCAGTAAAATCTATTCCCCTTGAAGTTTAGAGTCTCTGATATTTCTAAATTCTGGGCTTCTTCAGTGCTAATTACTGGTAGGTTTAGGGTGGCAAACATAATCCTCACACACAAGTACAGACAGTTCTAGTATTTTAACTTCAATATTTATGACAAACTTGTCAGACAGGAGTTATGATTCTCATATTTAAAATAAGCAAAATATGCATTATAAAGTCTAGATGTTGAGTCCAGGTTATTCATTGGTAGATGGCATTTAAACTGATCTCTCAAAGCTTTTTCCACTGAATCAGGCTGTAAAGCCAATGGGTTAGTTAGGAAGAAAATAACGGAAAAAGCTTTCCCTTATATCAAAAGCTTTAGTGTTTCTCATTTACCTCCGAAGTAAAGACCAAATTATTTATAAAATAATTTAGGGTAATGCCTCATCTAGTTTCAGCTTTAATCTCCAGACTTCTTTTGCTCCTATTCTAGCAATTTCTATGCTGTGCTGTCTCCCAGGTTGGGCCTGAGTCTCATCTAGGAGCTTTTAAAACATAGCAATGCCCAGGACTCACTATTAACAGTTGTTCATAATCTTGACAGTACAGTGATGCATCTTCAGGCTTTAGAATTTCTCCAAGTGATTCTGGTATTCATCTAGCTTTTCTTAAGGTCCAAGGGTTTAGACCCTTGTTGAATTAGCACTTCCAAACTTTTTCTTTTTCTTGCTTGATTCTCCTGTTCTTTTTCAACTCATTTACTTGGGATGTTTTCATATTATCTTCTCTATCTTAAAACTTGTATCTGCACACATTTCTTTCTTTTCTCCTTGTACTCTGGGTACATTAAATCAAATTGTCCCAGACTTCCTGCTGAGGGAAGGTCTACTGAAAAGTATTTGTGAGGCATCTCTCCTGAAGTACTTTACAGCTTCCAGGGGGAAACACAGAATGCCTTTATCTCTTACCTGCCCTGAGCTATCTGTATTACTCCAAGGAGCTCATCACTCACATCTCAATAAAAGTGACTTTATTCGGAAGGAGATGGATGGCTCAGGAAAAAGGGTGAACACAGTAGCCTCTGTTGCTTCACTCATTTTCTCTTTGTGTGAAGTATGTCAAGCAGGGAACCTAGGGAGGTAGTCCCAGGGTATAGTATAGTTTTGAGTCTTGCTCCAGATTGATCCTTCCAGAAATAACTACTATTTTCTGAGGAAAATACTTAGATTGAAATGTCCATGTTTACTTGAAATGCAGTCAGCTCCTTGTGTGTTTACTCAAAGATTTGGGAAAGTAATCAACTTCTTCTGTTCACAGAGTACTTTCTATGAGATTTTCTCTAAAATCTCTAGGACAACCTTCTGTTGACATACTTCTTATTGAATTTTAGGGTTGGAAGAAAAACAGAACAGAACCTTAACTAGGAATATAGGGAGATTGAGTAGTTCCTTCATTATAAAGTAAGACACTTTATAAAATGTGCCCTAAATTCTGTTTGCCTGTCCATAGAAGATGGGCAATGTGTCCTATGCCATTGTTGCAAGCATACTGATGTATGCTTTCACGGACTCAATCAAATGACTCTGTTCTCATTATGGATCAAAGCTATTTTCATCATTGTGGTCTTTCTCTTTTTCTGGTGCATAAATTTTGCAGTCCTGGGTAAAACACTGCATATCCTAGAAAAACAGGAAGCTTTCTGCTGTAACTTAGGAATGGAATGGTCATTTTACTGACCTTTTAATTCTTGGTTAAATGACACAGGGCATGTTATAAAATTTCTTTTAAACATCTCATCATTGAACTGCTTTTTCTCATTTCCCATGTTAGAGAAGTTCAAACAGAGTGGTGGGCTAGAATGGACAATAGACCTTAGCTCTTTGTTCACCTGCAACTCAAGAATTTTAACTAAATTCTTTTCCCCTTTTGGGACCCAGATTCCACTGTTGTTCAGTGCAAAATATAGAGAACGAGTGATCTTTTCTAGATCCAGTATTCCTTGAAAATCTGATTTTTTACTTATCAGCTTTGAGTCCCTGAAATCAAGGCCTTGTGTAGGGAAAGAACTCATTCTTACTCCAGGGAACCAGTTACCTCCCTTAAAGTTCAAGGTGGCTCCATAAAGTTTGGAAAAAAGTAGCTGTTAGGTATTGAATAGAACCCTGATATTAAAGCAGAATTTCTCCAAATTTAAGTGACTTCACACAAGGCATCATCTTATGTCACAATGAAATGTCTCTTTTATAAAGCTTTCAACTTGATATCCTTAGATTCTTAACTCTAGAGAAAAATCTGATGGTTACTGGGAAGGTGGGTGGGGGATGACTGAAACAGGTGTTGGGTATTAAGGAGTACACTTGTTGTGATGAGAACCCAGTGATATATGGAAGTGTGGAGTCACTATGCTGTACACCTTAAACTAATATTGCACTCTTTGCTAAATAAGCGGCATTTAAATAAAAACTTTAAAATTGGCATCTTTAAGTAGGTATTAGGAGCTATTAAAAATAATATATGACACCATTTTTCACAGATCTAGGAAATTTGGAGACATTTGAAATTTTTTACTTTTGCTACTGCCACAAAATTCTGAGCTCATTAGTGGCAGTTCTACTGCTGATATATGTGTGGCCTTTTTATTTTTTTATACTGTTCTTTGGTTATTGAAACTGCTTTTTAAAAATCATCACATTTAAGACATTTGGTAAGTAATTACTGGTTCATTTGGAAGTTGAAACATGTAAATTTTTAACCATTTTTGATTTTTTCAAATCACAGCAAAATTGACCAAGCAAAAGGTACAAAACCCCCAATTCTCCAAAAAGTAAAATTATGTATTATTATTACACCAAGGTTAAGAAATAGAATCTAATACAATCTAAAACCATTAGGCATTATCTATACAAGGTGATGGTGTATTTACCCTATTATCCCCAAATTCCAAACTGTTCCACAGGTGGTTATTTGTTGTGCACAAACCTAAGAGATGTAAAAGTCTATTGAGAGTAGACTTATTCATCCAACAAAACAATGGAAAACAAATAATACCTCAAGTATCAGTTTGTAGAAGAATAAACAACAATGATTTCTATACATCCACATAGTGGAATATTAGGTAGGGGTGAAAGTAAATAAACTACAGCTCTAAACATCAGTATATATTCATGTCACAGAGAATGTAGAAAAAAAGACATGTAAGATGCATACAGTTTGGGTTTTTTGCATAAATTATCAAAATATCCAAAACTGTACATGAGCATATGCATTGTTATGAATTCTCAAGGAAGATAGGGAATCATAAATAGAAAATCTGGTTAGGTGACTTCCTCTGGTATATGTGGGAGAAAGGAATGAGAAAGGGGTGAACTGGGAGGGGTGAGGATGGGGAGTTGATTACATGATACAAACATAGTCAGCCAATTGCATGGACTTTCTTGGGTTTTTAAAACAATATTGGTAACATTTTATTATTTACTGGAATATGACTACAGAAGTGTTTGTTTTTAGACCAACATATAGATTATATTTATCCTTTTTTGGATGTATGGCATTTCCTATCTATCTTACACCATTTACAAAATAATCAACTCAAAACAGATTAAAAACTTAAAAGGTGAGACTTGAAACTGTATAACTCCTAGAAGAAAACATAAGGGGAAAAAAGCTGACATTGGTCTTGGTAATGATTTCATCGATGTGATATCAAAAGTACAGGCAATAAAAGCAAAGGTAGATGAGTGGGACTACTTCAGTGAAACAGTTTCTGTACAACAAAGGAAACTATCAATAGGGTGAAAAGACAACTTGTAGAGGGGAGAAAATATTTGCTAACCACCTATCTGATAAGGCTTAGTTTCCAAAATAGAAAAGGAACTCTTTCAACTCAATGGCAGAAAGTAAATAACCAGGTTTAAAAATGGCCAAAACACTGGAGATAACAAATGTTGGCAAAGATGTGGAGACATTGGAACTCTTGCACGCTGTTAGTGCTATGGTCTGAATGTGCCCTTCCCAAATTCATGTGTTGAGATCCTAACTCCCAAAGGTGATGATATTCTTGGGGTCTTTGGGAGGTACTTCAGTAATGCAGGTGAAACCTTCATAAATTGAATTGATACTTTAAAAGAGAGGCTACAGAGAGAACACTAACCCCCTTCCCCAAGTGAGGGCACAGGAAGAAGGCACTAGCTATGAAATAGGATGAGAATTTTCATCAGAATGCAACCATACTTGAACCTTGACCTCAGACTTCTCAGCCTCCAGAACCATTCATTTTTTTGTTGTTATAAGCTACCCAGTTGTGGCATTTTGTTATAGTACTCCAAATGGACTAAGACATTGGTGAGAATGTAAAGTGGTGCAGCTACTATGGAAAACAGAATGAAAGTGCCTCAAAAAAATTGAAGATGGAACTACCATATGATCTAGCAATTCTGTTCCTAAGTAAATATCCCCAAGATTGAAATAAGGATCTTAAAGAGATATCTACCCTCCTGTGTTAATGGCAGCATTATTCACAATAATCAAACTATGGAAATAAGCCAAATGTCAACAGACAAAAGGATGAAAGATGAAGGTATACATATACAATGGAATTTTATTCAACCTTAAAATTAAAGGGAATGCTACCATTTGCTATAATGTGGATAGACCCAGAAGATGTTATGCTAAATGAAATATTAGTCACAGAAGAACAAATACTGGCCTGATTTCTCCTGTATGAGTTATCTAAAGTAGTCAAACTTATAGTAGCAGAAAATAAAGTGGTGGTTGCCAGGGGACTGAAGGAGGAGGAAGAGGAGAAACTGTTGCTCAGTGGATATAAAGTTATAGTTACACAAGATGAAAAACTTCTAGATTTCTGCTGTGAAACTTGGTGTCTACAGTAACAATATGGTGTTGTGCCATATTGTTATCGAGAGGATTATATACCCAGAAGTGGGATTGATCCAATATATGGTAATTCTATATTTAATTTTTTTAGTAACTCCCATACTATTTTCCATAATGCTGTACCAATTTCCATTCCTACCAGTAGTGCACAAGGGTTCCATTTTATTCTGTGGCATTGCCAACATTTACTATCTCTTGTGTTTTTGAAGACAGCCCTTCTGGCAGGTATGAAGTAACACCTCATTGTGGTTTTGATTTGCATTACCATGATCATGAGTGGTACTGAGCAGCTTTTTACATATCTGTTGGTCATTTGTATGTTTTGTTGGAAGAATATCTATTCAGTTCCTCTGCCTATTTTTTTAAAAGATTTTATTTGTCAGAGAGAGAGAACAAGCAGGGAGAGCAGCAGGCAGAGGGAGAAGCAGGCTCCCCACTGGGCAAGGGACTCAGTCCCAGGACCCTGGGATCTTGACCCGAGCCAAAGGCAGATACTTAACCAACTGCACCACCCAGGCCCTCCTCTGCCCATTTTCTAATCAGATGCTGTGAGATTTTTATGTGTTTTTTTTGGGGGGGGGAGTTTGTTATTTAGTTGTATGAATTATTATTATATTTTAGAAATTAACCCTTCATGAGATATATGATTTTTAAATATTTTCTCCCATTCTGTATCATTATTCATGATACCCAAGATAAAAAAAACTTAAGTGTCTGTCCATGGATGAATAGGTAAAGATGTGGTGTGTGTATAAATGCAATGGAACATCATTCAGCCACGAGAAAGAAGGAAATCCTGTTATAGGTGAGAACATGGATGGACCTTGAGGGCATGATTCTAAGTATAAGCCAGACAGAGAAAGACAAATACTGTATCACTTATATGTGGAATTTAAAGGAAAAAAAACAAAACCCTATACTAAGAAATAGAGTAGAATTGTAGTTTTCAGGGGCTGGGGAATGGGGAGAATGGAAAGATGTTAGTCAAAAGGTACAAACTTTCTGTTATAAGATGAGTAAGTTCCAGAGATCTAATGTATAGCAGAGTGACTATAATTAGTGCTACTTACAATACACTTGAAAGTTGCTAAGAGAGTGGACCTTAAATATTCTCACCACAGAAAGGAAAAACATAATATGTGACAGGATAAACGTTAGCTAATACCATGGTGGTAATATATAATATATTTACAATATAAAAGCGTATCAAATCAACACATGCACAACTTAAAGTTAACAATATATATTAATTGTATTTCAATAAAGCTGGAATATATATACACACAAATATATCTCTGTGCACCTTGTACCAGTCTAAAATGAACTGTGTGGTCTTTTTCTCAGGAATCATGCAGTCTGGGACCTCGTTCGTTGTCAGCTGTGTCAAGGACACTCTGCTAGCATCTTGGATTCCTCCATTCATCATCCTTCCTTCCAGATGTTAACACTGAATTGGCTACCACACATGCACTGCAGGATGTTGAGGAACACTCCTCCTAGGATCCTAATGCTTTGTAAGTCTTTCCTAATCTATTAGGACCCTAAGTAGGAGTTTTCTTGTTGATAACCAAGGCCAAGAGGAGGATGAAAAGTCACCAGGACCACACATTCTAAAGAAAAACAACAGCCAGACTCCCCTGTGCTAATGGCTTACTAAGAAACAACCAAAGGGGCCCTGCTGCCAGGAACCACTGCTTAGCCTACAGACTTACTTCCCAGAATGGAGGAAGATTCTTGAATATCACTGGCTTTCTAAGGAGAGCCATGTCTATGTGAGAATCACTCCAACTCTGCTGTGGAGGCAGGAGCTCAAAGAGAAGGGGAGAACTGCATGAAGGGGAGACTGCATTCTCTGCCCTCTACTTCCCCCCTGTACCTCTCTCCTGCCCACTGTGTAGTGGGTGGGGTTGGTGGGTTTCACAGTAGTTTCACAAATGAATGATAGTTCCCTAAATCTGTCACTTAAATTTATATTTCTAGGTATGAAGGGAAAGAAATGTGATTTAACCTATGGGCTCTTTGAGGTCAAGTGTAATTTCTTTCCTATGCATTTCTAGACATCATTTTTAAAAAAGTGACACCATGAAAAGGCTATTTTAAATTAGATGATATACATTAAATAGTTACAAATTTTAAAATGTTGGTTTTCAGGTAAGATCAGATAGTTGGTTACTATACTGTTTTTTTAAATGGAAATTTCTAATTTAGTTTTTAATTAAATTATATATGGCAAAATTCATTGTTTCTGGTATATCTTTCTGAGTTTTGACAAATACACATGGTCATGTAACCACCATCAAAATCAAGATGCAAAACCATTCTGTGACCCTCCCCACATTCCTTTGTGAAAATTCCATAAGGGAATTTTCTTTATGGCAGGTAAGATATTGCCTGTTTTCTGACAAGGCAATTTGCTTCAAAGACAGACTTGGGCTTGTGTGCAGGTGGAAAGTGAGGCAAAATATCCCACAGAGAGCATCAATGAATCTGATTTTTCGGAAGAAAGTAATATCTTTGAGTTTATTAGTTTGGATAATGACATACGCCTTCCCATAAGAGGTGATCAAGCGTGTCTACCTTTGAATTCTTTAAGAATAAAGTTCATTGGCTGACCATGGTTTTCTTTTCTTTTCTTTTTTTTTTAAGATTTTTTTATTTTGAGAGAGAGAGAGAGAGAGCACAAGCAGGGGAAGGGACAAAGGGAGAGAGAGTAGCAGACTCCCTGCTCAGCAGGGAGCCCACCCTGGGACTCTATCCCAGGACACTGAGATTATGACCTGCGCTGAAGGCAGATGCCTGACTGAGCCATCCAGATGCCCCTGACCATCGTTTTTCAACTGTATCCAGCTACAAGATGTGATTACCAAACCTGCCTCTGATGATCAGATTTAGTTTCTTTTGCTTCTTGGATATTGGGAATAGCCTGCTTCTACAGAATCCCATGGTCAAATCTCTTGCCTATATTGATCTCCTTATATTTGCTATTTTGTCTCCAGTATCTAAAAGGATCTCCTAAGTGCTATAAATTTTGGAACATTGGAGAAGAGACATAAATAAGCATGTAGTCAGCATTTTCCAACAAGAGTTAATATTCAGAGCTTTTAAATGGGTACGATAGACAGCATGTCAAAAGTTCACACATCACCAGTTCAAATAAGCTGGTCCACTTGTATATGCCATGTGTGACAAGAGGTTCCGCCACAGACTCAGAATTTCTCATTTTGCAGAGAAGAAAATCACAGTGAATTTTATTAATTAGTAAAAAAATCACTTCTTCACACATTCAGGACTTACATAGGGAGGTAAACTGTTTGTAGACAAAAATTGATACAAGTAATAAAAAATAGAAATTGTGGTTTCATTAACTTATAATTTTAACTTAATTCCCAAATGAAGAAATTCTGTAACTAAAAAAAATCATCCAAATATATATATTTTATATGTGTTTATATATTTAGATGTGTGTGTGGAAACATGAATATTTAAGAAGACATTCATTTGATGAGGTGTGGAGAAACAGTCATGACTAATTTATCTTTTTCATGGTAAAAAACTACAAGGGTGCTGGAAGTAATTTGCTCTTATCTGTAAATTTTAAACTGCATATATTATTTGACTCAAAATTCAACTTCTAATTGCCTGGATTGTATTGAATGAGCATATAATGACCTGTACAGTCATGTTCAATACAACATTGCTAGCAAAAGTACTTAATAATACCTTAAAAGGAATTGTATATGTACTTGTATATTGTAATTACGTACATATTTATACAAGGATATACGATTGACTGTTAAATGAAAAAAGATAGTTACAGAGAAATATCTTTGTTTATTCTTCTGTTTCTATTTTTATCTGTTCATCTGTTATCTATCTATATCTATTATCTATCATATCTATCTCTATATATTATCTATTATCTATCATCTTTAAATCTTCAAATATTTCTCAGCTCTATCTTCATAAGGTCTTCTTCTTTGTGTGTCTGCATCAAATTTCCTTTTGCCTCTTTTTTATAAAAATACTTGTGATGACATTTAGGGCTCACCTAGATAATTTAGGTGCATAGATATGTATATATAGATATACACATATGTATATGTACTATGTGTAGTATACATATTATATATAATATGTAGTATATATACATATACTGTGTATGTGTGTATATGTACGTAAGTATATAGGTATCTATGTATGTGTAGATGTGATAATACATATTATTACAAATATAATATATGTGTTATTATACATAGATACATATATAGATATATATACATGCATATAGATACACATACATGGACACATATCTATATATACACTATGTATATATTTGTGTGAGGTATTAGTATAGTTAAATATCTGTACATTTATGCATATATTCAACCATTTGTGCATATTAAACATTTTCAAGGAGGATAGTTATGCATTAAATAATCCATACATTTAACATTCTCTTTTGTGGTTAATTTAAAAACTTGTGACCTGTTGTGCAACATAGGCAGTGTCTCCTGCTCTTAACCTCTGCTGATCAATATGTGTAAGAGAACTTCAGTTTAATTTCTCCATAAATGTGCCAAAAGGATTTGCCTGCATGAATATCTTTGATGGTGTCTAGTTAAATATTTCAAAGGACAAATGTAAACACAATAGTCACTTTATTATAATAAGGGAACACTTTTTGCACTTATCAGATTTGGTACCCTCCCATTGAGTTGGCATGGAATGGTGCTAGATTCAAGGATTCTTTTCTGGGGTGCCTGGGTGGCTCAGTGGGTTAAGTCTCTGCCTTCAGCCCAGGTCATGATCTCAGGGTCCTGGGATTGATCCCCACATGGGGCTCTCTGCTCAGCCGGGAGCCTGCTTACTTACCCCTCTCTCTCTGCCTGCTCTTCTGTCTACTTGTGATCTTTCTCTCTCTGTCAAATAAATAAATAAAAATCTTAAAAAAAAGAAGGATTCTTTTCTAAACCTTGGCTTTCTTCACTGATTAAAAAAAATGCAGGTTAGATTAGGGTGACAAATTTAAGTCTGACACACAACCTATGCATAAACTTTTAATACTTTAGCCTTAATATTTATGCAAGCCTAATGAGACAGAAATTATTCTTACATTTAAAATTAGGAAGTTGTGGCTTAGAAGGTCTGAATATTGTGTCAAGGTTACTCAGTGGTAGATGGGATTTGAAATTAAGACTTTCATCTGCCAAATCTCTTACCACTGAGCCAGACTGCAAAGCAGATAAGTTAAATAGCTCTGATTAAATCTCTTCCTACTTCAAACCCTGTAGGGTCTTCCACTTAACTTTGAGGTAAAGATCAAATTACCCATCATACAATTCAGGGCACACACTGTCCTCTAGCCCAGGTCCCCAAAGTGGGCCATTCCAATGGTCAAGTAGGAATTTTTTTGAACATTTCAGGTTGTGAATTTGTACTATCATTTTACAAGATGTTCTCATTAGGGGAAATTGATTAACAGGAACATGAGAACTCCCTGCATTAGTACTTAAGGTTAGGAGAATCTCCACTGATCTCAAAATAAAAAGGTTAATACAAATCAAATCTCCAATTAAGTCCTGTGTGCTCCTGGCATTGCAAAATACTGAGTCCAAGTTATATTTCTAATTACAATTCCCCAAACCCTTTCTTCTCTTCTTTTGATTCTCCTTTTCTTCCCAACTCAATAGCTTGGAAAGATTTCACATCTCTCTTCTATCTTGGTTTCAAAGCACTATTACCATCTCCCCTCCCCATACTTCTGGATACATCTGATCAAACTATCCCAAATTTGCTGCTTAGAGAAGACCTATGGATAATGCATTTGTGAGGCATCTCTCATGGCTGTTTTAGAGCCTCTAGACAGAACACAGAATACATCAGCATCTTACCTGCTAGGAGTCCTCTCACCCCCATTAATCTCCTCACCATCAGATGGAAAAAGGGGATTCCCCAGCTGGGTGGAGATAGTGGAGAAGTAAAGTGAACCCAACAGGCACCATCCTTAGAGCTGTAGACTCCACTTTCCATTGCCTTCTCTGTAAAGGTAGTTGTGGTATGGAGATTTGATGGGAAGACTGCTGTGGGTCAGTCTTTCCTGAAATAATGGCTTTTACTTTCTGATGAAAAACATTCCAAAAGTGCATGTTTCCATAAATGCAGCCTGGCTCCTTGTGGGCTGAGCCAAGGGTTGGGAGAGTAAACAGCTCCTACTTAAATATGCACAGAGAACTTGCCTGGTGTTCAAGTCCATACAAGGTCTTCTGTTACCATGTATGTCTTGTTGACACTGTGGATTGAGGGAAGGAAAAAGGGAATAGTCCACACTAAGTAGGAGTCTAGGAAAGTGGAAAAGCTTCTTCACCTATAAGCAAGTTTCATTTGGAAATGGGTGGATTGTCCCTGTGCCATATGTTATAACGTCTCTGTGGGTTTCTTCCACAGACTTGGTAAAATGTCTTTCTTCTTGACATGGATCAAAGCTATTTTTATCATTGCCTTGGCATTTCCTCATTATTCCGGTAAGTACATTTTTCAGTCCTGGATGAAGCATTTCCCATATCTTAGAAATGCAGCAAATAACTGCTATTATCTAGAAATGAAGGAATTTGATTTATAGGATTTATAAATCTTAAACTGGCAAAATGAAACTGAGTATGTTAGAAATACCTTTTGAAATTGCGTCAGTGAGTTCCCTTATCTCATCTCCCACCTTAGAGATGTGGAGACAAAGAGGTGGGTTCCGATGAACTTACAGAATGAACTTATCTTTTTGTTCATCTATGATGAAAGATATTTACTTTTTTTTTTTTTTCCTTTTTGGAGGTCAGATTCCATAGTTGCTAAATGCAGAGTGTGGAAAGTAATGGTGTCGTCTAGGTCTGACATTCCTTGAAAATCTGATTTGTTGTTTGCTACCTCTGAGTCAAGGGCTTGTATAAGGAAAGAATGATTCCTCTGCTAACAACTTATGCTCCTTAAAGCCCAAGGTAGCCCATGAATTTCAGAATAAAGTACCTGTGAGGTAGTGGAGAGATCCCTGATATTAGATCTGAGTACTAATTAATTAAATAATAATCAGTTTTCTTCATATTAAGTGACTTTTTGCAAGGCATATAAGTGGCACTAAGCAAACCATTGTCTTCTCCAACTAGGATGTCTTATCTATAAAAATTGGGGAAAAATCATAATTATAGTATTTATAGGAGGGTTTGATGATTATTAAATAATACGTAAGATAATTTTCACAGAGCAAGACTAATTTGGAATTATTTTTCTACATCTGAATTTAGTTTGTGAACTTACTGTTTTGATACTGCTATAAAAGGCTCATCTCATTATTTGCAGGGTCTTGATTAGGCAATTTGTATAATATTTTGCTACTAAAAGATGTGGGTACTTTTCACCAGAGACTCTGATGGTTTTCTTTTCTTCCTCATCTTATTTTTAATTTGTGTGTGGGGGGGGGGCTTGGTTGCAGAAACTTCTTTTAAAGGTTTCCCAGAAAGTCGTCAAATGGTAAGTTAATACTGATTACTTCAGGAACTAAATTCATTTTTTATATTGTAAGTTTTAACAGCAAATTTCACTGTGTACGACAGAATGATCCTTCAAAAGTAACAAACAGTTTTATTATTAAGTTCAAGAAACAGAATCTTGCCAGACAAATAAAATCATTTGACATTAAAGAAAAGGTAAGGGGCACCTGGGTGGCTCAGTGGGTTAAAGCCTCTGCCTTTGGCTCAGGTCATGATCCCAGGGTCCTGGAATCGAGCCCTGCATCGGGCTCTCTGCCCGGCAGGGAGCTTGCTTCCTCTTCTCTCTCTGCCTGCTTCTCTGTCTACTTGTGATCTCCATCTGTCAAATAAATAAATAAAATCTTAAAAAAAAAAGAAAAGGTAAAAATATCCCATTACTTAAAAATTCCATTATTAGTTATAACCTTGTTATAGACAAGTGTCTGTTATGGGTTAAGGGGTGTTTAAAGTAGAACTGTTTATTCTAGCAAAATAAGAGGATAAAAAAAAAACAAAGACATTTAGAAAGCAGGTTATGTAAGAATATACACATTATTGTTTACTTATGTAAATAATCAACACTTCCATCATTAAGCAAATTACATATCTATATGGTTATATACACATATGCAAACACTCATATATATGAATTCATACAACTGGGGTAATAATCTGAAACTATCAGATTACAGAGTAGTGAAACTATTGAGAAAGACAAGGGAATTATTAAAAATTGTCTTATTATTTCCTGTGGTATGAAATATAGTTGGTTTTTAAACTTCATGGGTCCGCTTATACACAGATTTTTTTTATAGGACAGTACAGTCTGTTGTCCTTATGATTTTCTTAATATTTTCTTTTCTCTAGCTTTATTGTAAGAACACCATATATAATACATACACAAAATATGTGTTAATTGACTGTTTACGTTGTCATAAGGCTTCTGGTCAACAGTAGAGTATTGGTATTTAAGTTTTGGGGGAGTCAAAAGTTATATGTGGAATTTCAACTGTGTAGGGTAGGGGGGTCCATACCTCTAAGACCCTCACTGATCAAGCGTCAACTGGGGAAAATCTGACCTTAGTATGAGAAGTGCAGGCAAAGTGCCCAAATTATAAAAATACATTTAGCCATTTGAATTTTTTTTAGAAAAATGAGTGTGTAAAAATATACTAAAAATATTTTATGTGTAAGTGGACTTGTGGGTACCTTGATGTTTATTTTTAAACCTCAATATAGAATATATTTATTCCATTTTAATGCATAACATTTTCTATTAAGATTAAAGGAATTTTATTTAAAAGGTTCATTACTTGATACATTTTATGTTGTCTCTTTATGTTTAACAGCCAAGCTGTGATGTGTATATGCATCCATCACATTTTTGCACAAGAGAAAAGGATCCAGTCTGTGCAACCAATGGTCAGACTTATTCCAACACATGCGTTTTCTGCAATGAACAACTGTAAGAACAATTGTAAGACTAAATATGGCTCTCCCAAAATAATGAAGAAACCATCATAGAATGAGAGGAAAACCCATGTTTTTGATACTCTAGGCACAGTATATACAGAAAATAACTACTCTCTTTGTAAAAGCCACAGAAACATACTTGTACCTTTCCCTGAAATTCTCATTTCTAGAAGCAGTTTTGTATTTGAACTCTCAAATATAACTCTGTGGATATTCTGCAAATGTTTAAGTCAACTAGTTGAACTTAATTTAATTATCATGATTTACTAATGACAGTCTAGTGACTGACATAATTCCTAAGTCCAGATGATAAATGGTAGGTAGTCTCCACGGTGTAGCTACAAGCTAATATGGGCATTATTGAGGAAGCTACAGAACTCTGAAATCCATCACAGCGGGCTTGTTTAGGCTAAGAGGTGCTTCTCTGATGCTCCGCTCTGTCTCTTGAACTCCAGGACACACTCCGAACCTTTTTTAGAAGCAGGGCATTCTGGAACCTTCCACGCAAACCCCTTTCCTGTATCCTTCACTCAAAAGGAGTTTACAGTCTTTCAGTTTGGTCAATTTTTCTGAGTCACCATTTTCTATCACATATATTTCCTCTCCTTTAATCTGAAAATCTCTACTCCTCTTCTCTCTCAAGTCTGTGCAGGTTTCAAGCTGTGGTGTAGTGTGTAGGAAGAGCTAATCAGCCTCAGGTGGGGGGGGACATGTGCAGTGCCGCTGAGCAGGTAAAGCCCACCTGCCTGTGGCACAGCCTCTACACCCTATGCCATTTTTAAATTCTCTTCATTGTGGAGCACTTAGTGCAATACCTAGAGATTTTAAATGGTTTTCTTTTTTTAATAATTTCCTTTTTTTCTTTCTTTACAGTGAAAGTGGAGGAGCATTTCAGTTTGGTTATTATGGTCGATGCTGATTTTGCCTGAGCTACACATTCCTATGGCTTTTATTGTGATCCAGTTTTGTGGTAGATTCTACAACCAGTTAGAATCTACTCAGTCAGGGTTTTAAATTCCTAGATAACCAGACAAAGACTTCTATTGTATTAAGATGGAATATAGGTTGTTGAAGAATTTTCCTAAGACCCTATGATTGAGAGTTTTTTTCTTTTCTATCTCCAGTTATTCAAAGACAACTGAAAAATTATCTTAATTGTGTGATTCTTAACTAGACAAGATAAAACCTAATGCAATCAGGTGAACCATGAGAGACTATGGACTCTGAGAAACAATCTGAGAGTTTTGAAGGGGTGGGGGGTGGGAGGTTGGGGGAACCAGGTGGTGGGTATTAGAGAGGGCACGGATTGCATGGAGCACTGGATGTGGTGCAAAAACAATGAATACTGTTACGCTGAAAAGAAATAAAATTTTTTTTAAAAGCATAAATATTTCAATCAACACAATGTTCAATAATATTATCCTTTTAAAATACCCTTTCGTTGGTTAGTGGATAAAAAGACATGAATACTTTTGGTAACTATAATTAAAGAAATATTTTCAAAGGTGAACAAATAATAAATTTCTTGTGTATTTATTAAAAATACACACACTTGGGCTCCTCTTTATCATAAACAATCAAAACCTCTAAGAGAGGGATCTGGGAATTTGATTCTAATATGTACTCCAGGTTAATCTTACGATTACAAATGTCGGGCAATATGCACTTAAATTCTAAAACATGGGTCTATCATTGAATGACTTAGAGAGTCTGTTCAAAGATATTGTGAGATTTCCAAGGTTTGGAAGGTAATTTATATAATTTTCTTTTTCTCTCATGGATCTATCAAGAGAAAAGATCCTGGGGTGCCAGACAACTCTGTGTTCATCACTACAGTCTATCCATTTGTGGTCCAAGTCCAGTGATTCTCCATTTCTTATCAGGCCTGCTCTCCTTTTCACTAAACACTTCCACCTCTAAAAGATTGATGTATGTGGGAGTTACATATTCATTTACATCTTTAGTATTGATTCTTAATGAAAATGTCCATTAGAATGTAGACATTAGAGCCACATTATAAAAATGCTTTCAGTTGGGGCGCCTGGGTGGCTAAGTGGGTTAAAGCCTCTGCCTTTGGCTCAGGTCATGGTCTCAGGGTCCTGGGATCCAGCCCCGCATTGCATCGGGCTCTCTGCTCAGCAGGGAGCCTGCTTCCTCCTCTCTCTCTCTCTGCCTGCCTCTCTGACTACTTGTGATATGTCTCTCTGTCAAATAAATAAATAAATAAATAAATAAATAAAAATCTTTTAAAAAAAATGCTTTCAGCCACTTTCATAGACTTTTTCGTTATAGAGGACATGTATAAAAAACATTCAGTGAATGCTGGTAAATTTATACATGTATTGTTTTTCCTTTTATTTAACATATTATTTTTAGAAAATCACTACCATCTGTTAAGCCCTGTATTAATGGTAGGGAAATGTTGCTAGGAAAAGTAGATACTTCTGTTGTCTTCTAGGATCTTTGGGTATACTGGTGGAAGTTAGTATCCATCAGCGATGGGAATTCTACCTCACTGATTGTTCTCCTTCGTATTTACCCAAAGGAATTAAAAATTTGTGTCCACACAAAAATCTCTATAATGTAGTAGCTTTATCCATAATTGCCAAAACTTAGAAGAAACCAGGATGTCCTTCAATATGTGAATGGGTAAAAAAAACTGTGGTAATCCAGACAACAGAATATTACTCAGCCATAAAAAGATGAACTATCAAGCCATGAAAGACAGAGGAAACTTAAATGCATATTACTAAGTGACAGAAGCCAATCTGGAAAGGCATATTTTTTTATGATTCCAACCATATGGCATTCATGAAGAAGCAAAACTATGGAGACAGTAAAAAGTTCAGTATTTGTCAGGGGAGAGACATAAAAAGGAAGAGCACAGGGAATGTTTAAGCCAATGAAAATACTCTCTTGTGATATTATAATGATAAATATATTTCATTAAACTTTTGTCCATACTTATAAATGTACAACACCAAGAGTAAGCCATAAGGAAAACTATGGCTTTAGGGTAAGTATGATGTGTCAGTGCAAATTCATCCTTGGTAAAAATATACCATTTTAGCGGCGCCTGGGTGGCTCAGTCGGTTAAGCGTCTGCCTTTGGCTCAGGTCATGATCCCAGGGTCCTCAGATTGAGTCCCGCCTCAGGCTCCCTGCTCAGTGGGGAACCTGCTTCCTCCTCTCCCTTGGCCTACCTCTCTACCTACTTGTGCTCTTTCTCCCTCTGTCAAATAAATAAAATCTTTAAAAAATATATATATACACCATTTTAGTGAATGATGATAATAGGGGAGCCTATACGTGGGGAAGGAGCAGAGAGTATAAAGGAAATCTCTCTATCTTCCTCTCAATTTTCTTATAAATCTAAAACTGCACTAAAACAATGAGGTCACAAAATACCAATTGAGATGTGTATGAATTTATTTTGACTCCTTACTCTATTCTATTATTCTGTGTCAATCTTTATGCCAGTACCATACTTTCTTCACTGTATCTTTGTAGTGTGTGTTAAATCTGGGTATTTAAATCCTCCAACTTTGTGCTTTTTCAAGATTGTTTTGACTACCCAGAGTCCCTTGAAATCCAATATGAATTTTAGTATTAGATTGTCAATTTTAGCAAAAAACAAGGTGGGAATTTTGATCAGGATTACATTAAATGTACAGATAGCTTTAGGGATTATTGGTATTTTAACAAGATTAAGTCTTCCAAACTATGACCATGGGATCTGTTTCCATTTCTTTAAGTTTTCTTTAATTTCTTTTAGCAGTGCTTTTTAATGTTCTTAAATTTTTAAAAAAATCTCTTAAAAATTCAGCTTGTATTTATGTTTCTTCTTTAAAAAATGTTTTTATTTGAGGATAGGTGATATACAATGTTATTTTGGTTTCAAGCATACAACATAGGGATTCAATATCTCTATATGCTGTGCTCACCAATTGTACCTACCATCTGTCAATATAACAACACTATTACAGTATCATTGACTGTATTCCTTATGCTGTGTCTTTTATTCCTGTGACTTATTCATACATCTCCCACTCCCCCTCAACCTTTTTGTCCATCCCTCCAACCCCCTTTTCTCTTGCATTCCTCACTTTGTTCTCTGTATTTTTAGGTCTGTTTCTTAACAATTTTTTTTAAATTCTTAGTGTACAAAGGTTTCATTAGTTAAATTTATTTCTAAATATTTTACTATTTTAGATGTGTGTAACTTGTGTAAATGGAATTGGTTTTCTTCATTTGGGGGGAAATTATTCATCATTAGAGCATGAAATACAATGGATTTGTTAAATATTGATTTTTATAGTCTCTAATTTTGCTGAACTTTTTAATTTTCTCTAATAGTTTTTAAAATTGTCTTATTGTGGTAAAAAACACATAACCAAAATTCGTCATCTCAACCATTTCCAAATGTGCAACTCAGTAATGTTAAATATATTAACATTTTGTACAACTAATCTCCAGAAATTTTTCATCTTGTAAAACTGAAACTTTACCCTCATTAAACAACTGTCCACTTCTTCCCAAATCTCCTGGCAGGTAGGATTCTACTTTCTATTTCTATGAATTTGACTGTTTATATGAATTTTATGAGTGGAATCATGCAGTGTTTGTCTTTTTGTAACTGGTTTATGTCACTTTGCGTAGTATCTTCAATATTTATCCATGTTATAGTATTGTCATGATTTACTTCCTTTTCAAGGGTGAAAACCATTACATCGTAGTACATGCCACATTTTATTTACCAATTCATCTATTGATGGACACTTGGATTGTGTCCTACTCTTGACTATTGAGAATAGTGCTGCTATAAATATGAATATGCCAATATTTCTTCAAGATCCTCATTTTAGTATTTTTGGAAATATACTTTTAGTGACCATGTGTCTATGTGTCTTGGTGTGGACTTCCTAGGATTGATTTTGTTGGGGAATCTCTGTACCTCCTGGATCTGGATTTCTGTTTCCTTCCCTAGATTATGAAAATTTTCAGCTATTATTTCTTCATAAATTTTCCGCCAAAATTGTTCTGGGATCCCTATAATGCAAATGTTATTATTATGCTTGATGGAGTCACTGAGTTCTCTAAGTCTCTTCTCATTTTGCATAATTCTTTTCTTCACTTTCTCAGCTTGATTACTTTCCATTACTCTGTCTTCCAGGTCATTAATTCATTCCTCTGCTTCCTTTAGCCTGCTATTCATTCCATAAGCTGTATTTTTAATTGCATTTATTGTGTTCTTCATCTCTGATTGGTTCCTTTTATCTCTGTGTAAGGGCCTCACTCCTCTATTCTTTTCTCAAGTCCAGTGAGTGTCTTTATGATCATCAAATTCTTTAAACTCTCTATTAGGTATATTACTTACCTCAGTTTTGCTTGTGATTTTGTCCTATCCTTTCATTTGGGAGACATTCCTCTGTCTTTTATTTTTCCTAGTTCTCTATGTCTATTTCTACATGTTCGGAAAGCCAGCTACTTCTCCTGCTCTTGAAAGTAGTGGGTACAGCATTCACTTTTAAAAAGGTGGCACTGGTCCTCTTTCACAGGGGATATGCAGCTACTGTGGAGACCAGGGCCAGTCAGGACTGTTCCAGCAAGAGTGCCAGAGCTAAGCTCTTCTAGAGGCAAGTGCAGCTGACTTTTACTGTTGTAAATTCTCACAAACTTCAGTGTCTCTGATTTCCACAACCAAATGTTATGGGGATTTATCTTCCCTATACATGTTCCCTGGTGTCATAGTCTGTTTCTTGCCCCTCTCCACACTCCTTCCTTCCAGCTCCCTCCCTCCTGTGGCCAGAATTACAGATTTTAGCTCCCCACCCTGTCTCTGTCCTTCCTACCCTCTTCATTGTGGCCTCTTCTCTACATTTAGTTGTGCAGTTTGTTCTGCCAGTCTTTGGGTTGATTCCTGGGTTATTCGTACTGATGTGAGTGTTATCTAGTTGTATCTGTGGGATGAGGTGAGCTTAGGGTCCTCTTATTTTGCCATTTCTCCCAGATATCCCAGTTTATGATTTTTGATTGGGGAGTTTAATTTATTCACATTTAAATAGCTACTAATAGTGAAGAAATTATTATTGCCATTTTTAACTTGTTTTCTCTATATATATAGATCTTCTGTTCCTCATTTCCTTCCTTACTGCTTTCCTTTGTGTTTAGTTGAATTTTTTGTAGTGACATATTTTAATTCCCTTCTTATTTTCTATGTATATGCTATAGAAATTTTCATTGTTGTTTCCATGAGAACTACATATGACATACTAAAGTTGTAACATAAATATACTATTGGTTTTTTAGAGTTTTTACTTTAATTCCAGTTATTTAACATATTTGAATATACTATTGTTATAACTATCTATTTTAAATGGATAACACTTAACTTTAATTGCATAAAGTTTACTCCATTCCAGGCCTGCCCCTTCACTTTATTTTATTGACCTCACAATTTCTCTTTTTATATTGCCTATCAACTAACATAAATTTAAGATAATTTTTATGCCCTAGTCTTTTAAATCCTATAAAAGAATGAAAAGTGGATTTATGGACCAAAATTACAATAATATGGGGTTTTATCATTGTCCATGCATTTATATTCACTGAAAAACATTTTCATATCATTTTGAGTTATTCTCTATTGGCCTTTCACTTCAAATTGAAAGTCTCTCTTTATAATTTTTTGTAGGGTAGCTTTAAAGGTAATGAACACCTTCATCTTTTATTTCTCTGGGGGTGTCTTAATTTACTCCCTCATTTTTGAAGGACAATTTTGCCAAACATAGAATTCTCACTTGGCAGTTTTTTTTCTTTCCCACCTTAAATTTATCATCCACTATCTTCTGTCCTTCAAAATTTCTACTGAGAATTCTTGGTCCTAATCCCTGCTGACAATACACAGAAGAAGAGAAGTCTAATGTATGGAATATAAACATCTTTCCTGCAGCTTCAGTTCTAGACCTCAGTTTGCTTTTTCCTCAAATACCCTGCACCAGAAGTCTTGGTCAGCCACAGGCATTTTTAATGGTGTCTATGTAAATAATTCAAAGACCTACTGTAAGCATAATACTCATTTTACTATAAAAAGGGTATTTTCTCTACTCGTGAGATGCAGATTCTTCAGTTAAACTGGCACAAATCATTACTAGTCTCAAAGTTTCTTTCTAAATTCTGGGCTTCCTCACTACTACATATGGCAGATAGGATTAAGGTGGCACATGCCTACCAAACACACAACTTAACTGCAGATAGTTTAAGTGTTTTATCCCTATTCTTCACACACATATAAGATAGATACTATACTTCTCATATAAACAAAACTGTGGATTCAGACTTTATGATTGAATACTGAGTCAAGGTAACTCAGTGATAGACAGGATTTGTACTTGGGTTTTTCAATGGCCAGAGCTTTTCCACTGAGTCAGACAGAGGAAGGTTAGTTAATAAAGGAGAAAATAATAATGAACAAATATCTCTCTTTTCTTTTTTTCTTTTTAAAGTTTTATTTATTTGAGAGAGAGAGAAGGAATGAGCAAGGGGAGGGGCAGAGGAAGAGGGAGACAAGCAGACTGCCAGCTGAGCAGGGAGCCTGACACAGGGCTCCAACCCAGGACCCTGAGATCATGATCTTGAGCCAAAACCAAGAGTTGGATGCTCAACTAACCGAGACACCCAGGCACCCCTCTCCCTTTTCTTTAAAAGCTTCCTGCGTCTCTCAAATATCTCTGATGGAAAGAACAAATTTTAACCACATAATTTAAGACAGTGTCCTGTCCTGTTTCAACTTCATTCCCTAGATTTCTCTCTCCTCCTCTAAAAAAACGACTTCTGGAGACCAAACACACAAGATAGTTATTATAGTCAACAATACTGTTTTATGAACTTTAAAGCTGTTAGGAGACTAGATTTTAATTGTTCTCACTACAAGAGGAGGAGGAAGAACAAGAAGAAGAAGAAGAAGAAGGAGGAGGAGGAGGAAGAGGAAGGGGAGGGGGAGGGGGAGAAGAAAAAGAAGAAGAAGAAGAAAAAGGAGGAGGGGGGAAGGAGGGAGGAGGAGGAGGAGGGGAGGAGGAGGAGGAAGAGATTTAAGTGATGTGATAGAGGTGTTAGCTAATATCCATTGATAATCATATTGCAATATGTTAATGTACCAAATCAACATTTTGCTCACCTTAAATTTACACAATGTTGTATGTCAATTATATTTCTATTACAAAAACATATTTGCATCCTGTCTTCTTAACATTCTTCCTTAAACCTGCCTGCCCTTGAAACTCTTTGGGAACTCTTATAATGTACTAATGCCCAGGACTCATCTACTAATAATCAATTCACAATTTTGACTGCAGGACAGGGTATTCATACTCTTGAAGTTTCCCATATAATTCTAATATGCCTGTAGTTTTTAAAAAAATATTAAATGCTTAGGTCATTAATTATCAAATTATCATTCCCAAACTCTTCTTTTTCCTGCTTGATCCTCTTGTCCTTTTTCCATTCACTTGCTAGGAAAGCTTCCTGTGTTATCTTTGGATCTTATCTTAGGATAAGATATCTTAGGGTCTAGGATCTTAGGATCTAAGATGCTTCCCCGTACCTCTGGGGATTAAGCTGTTCTCAAACCTCCTGTTGAGGAAGATCTATTGAGAAGTAGTGTGACCTACTTTATAGTCCCAAAGAAAGACAAGAATATCTCTGCGTCTTTTCTGCCCTGGGGCCATCAATCTTACCCCATCAATCTCCTCCCCCACAGACAAAGAAAAGAAACTTAGCTGAAAGGAGATGGCTGAGGAGGAAACATAAACAAGGTAGCCACAGTGTCCAGAGCTGTTGACTCCCTATTATCTCTCTGTGTCAGGTGAGTCAGGTGGGGTACCTATGGAGGTGGCCCTGGTGTGTGGCTCTGCTGTGAGGATTGCTCCAGGTCTGTATTTCCAGAGATAATCAGTTCGTATTTCCTGAGGAAAAGAACTGAGATTCAAATGTGTAGTTTTTAAAAATGCAGCTAAGCTTTTTCTTGACTAACTACAAGTTGGGAGAATAATCCGTCCTTCCATTTTGTTAATAGATATTATGGGGGATTCTCATGTATATCTTTGTGGGGGGGTTCCAACTGATGAGACTTTATGTTTTACTGAATCATAGGATTGTAGGAAGGTAAAAGGGAATAGTATTTCCTTTAGAAGTAAGAAATATTTAAAAACTGGGTTCTGGGGCGCCTGGGTGGCTCAGTGGGTTAAGCCGCTGCCTTTGGCTCAGGTCATGATCTCAGGGTCCTGGGATCGAGTCCCGCACCGGGCTCTCTGCTCAGCAGGGATCCTGCTTCCCTCTCTCTCTCTGCCTGCCTCTCTGTCTACTTGTAATCTCTCTCTGTCAAATAAATAAATAAAATCTTTAAAAAAAATAAAATAAATAAAATAAAAATAAAAACTGGGTTCTGGATTCTTTCCAGGTATCCAATTTAGCATATATCAATGTTATAAATGTTTTTAAAGCTTTCTTCCACAGACTTGATTAAATGTCCCTCTTGTCTTCAAGAATCAAAGTTTTTTCATCATTGCTTTCTTATTTCCTTGTTATTCTGGTGAGTTGATTTTTTTTTTTTTTAAGATTTTATTTATTTATTTGACAGAGAGAGATCACAAGTAGACAGAGAGGCAGGCAGAGAGAGAGAGGGAAGCAGGCTCCCCGTCGAGGAGAGAGCCCGATGCGGGACTCGATCCCAGGACCCCGAGATCATGACCTGAGCCGAAGGCAGCGGCTTAACCCACTGAGCCACCCAGGTGCCCCTGGTGAGTTGATTTTTATTCCTGGGTGGAACACTACGTATACTAGAAAAAAATGCAAGAAGAAACTGCTGTAATTTTAGAAAAGAGAAACTGATTTTATGGAGTTTGGAATTCATAAACCAGTAAAATGAAACAGGCACATGATGCAAATGCCTTCAATTACTTTGGTTATTCTCATTTCCTACATTATAGAAGTGCAATGGAATGTTAGGTTACAATAAGCAGTAGTGCAATGGAATAGTAGGTTACAATAAGCAGTAGTTTTTAGGTCTTTGTTCATCTGTAACTCAAGAACTTCAACTAAATTCTTTTTCCTTTTAGGGTCCAGATTTCATGATTTCTAAGTGCAAATGTGGGAAGAATGATGTCTTCTAGGTCTGACATTCCTTGATAACCTGCTTTGTTGTTTGCCAGCTCTGAGTCTACTAAGTTAAGCTTTGTGAAGAGGAGGACTCATTGATTCTTTTTTTCCTGACAACTTATCTACCTATGAAGCTCAAGATGTCCATGAATTTCAGAATAAGGTAGTTGTGAGATATCAATTGGAGCACCCCAAAATAGGGCAAGTACTGATTAATTTTTCCTACTTAAGTAAATGCATGCAAAGCATTTTCTTCCTTGATAGTAGGATAGCTCCTTTAAAAATTTATTTAAAAGATAGTATCTTTAAGCAGAGTATGAGGTGTTATTAAGAAATAGCATACACACTGGTTTTCCACAAAGCTAGATTAACTTGGAAATTAAATTTTTATAAGATTTGTCTCATTATAATTTTTTTTAACTACTCCCACAAAACTCTCATTTATTAGGTGCAATGAGTAGGCAATTTTCTTCAATTTCTGCTGCAAATAGATCTGGATGCCTCTTACCAGAGACTACATTGTTTGTTTGTTTGTTTACTTGTTTTTAACTTTTCTTCTCTGCTTTGGTTGCAGAAAATGGCTTTGTAAAATCATTCATATTTAGAACAAAGTTTCAGTAAGTTATTACTGATTGATTTGGAAGTAAAAAAGATAAAATTTTTATCTTATTTTATTGAAAAATTTAACACTAAATTTACCAAATGTACAATAGAATGAGGTTTCCAAAAGTAAAACATATATATTTTTTAATTTTATCAAATTCAAGAAATATCATCTAGCCAGCAATACAAAACCATTTGCCACTACCTACTTTATTATATAAGATGATAAAATGCATATTATTCTACCCCAAGATGCTATTTATTGGCAATAAGATGTTGTTGTGCACAAGAATCTTAGAAAGGGAACCTGGGTGGCTCAGTTGGTTAAGCATCTACCTTCGGCTTAGGTCATGATCCCAGGGTCATCAGATTGTGTCCCACATGGGGCTCTCTGCTCAGCAGGGAGCCTGCTTCTCCCTAGGCCTCTGCTGATTGTCCTCCTTGTGGCTTCTCACTTTCTTTCTGTCAAATAAATAAATAAAAACTTTTTTAAACAAGAGTCTAAAAAGAGAAAAGTGTGTTGAAGTAGAATTATTCATCCTCATAAAACAAGTTAAAAAAATGAACAACCAAATGATAAATTTAGTGTTAAAAAATAATGACTCCATACATTCAACATAGTGGAATGTTACATAGAGGTGAAACTATAGCTCTAAATAATAGCAGCGTATATATATATATAAGATCACAAAGAAGTGTAAAAAGCAAGTCCTATAAGAATATATATATATATTGTTTTCATTGTATAAATTACTAAGATACCCTAAAGTAAACATATATATGAATACATGTATGAATTTGAAATATATAAATATTGAACTTTAGTGAATATATTTATTGATATGCAGTGAAATTACAGAGGAATGCAGGAACTACCCAACAGAAAATTCAGTTTGGTGATTTCCTCCGGTAAAGGGGGTTGAAGGAGATGTGATCTGCTGGAGAAGATCATTAAGTATGGATTTGCTACATAATAAAAATACTTGTGCCAATTACTTGGCCTTTGTCTTAGCAGAGGGTTTATATATCTAAAGAAATGGTAATTTTTAAAACTTTCTACTGGGTTGTATATACACAGATATTTGTCTTTGTACCTATATATTGATTATATTTACCTTATTGTGTATATATGATGTTTCATTTAAAAATGAATTTTATTCAAATGTTCATTATCTAGTAAACTTATGTTGCCTTTCTGTTTTACAGTCATTTGTGGAGTATATGATAGTCCAGCACAAACTTGCAAACTTCCAGAGAATATTATCCAATCTGGGAAACCAATGGCCAAACTTATTGGAATAAATGTGTTTTCTGCCTTGCCGTGATATAAGACCATGGTAGTAAATGTGTGCTTTCTAAGAAATGAAATGACAATTATAGAATCTTAGTACATCTGTGTTGCTGATACTCTAAACACAGAATACACAGAAAATTACTAATATTTCTGTAAAAGTCAAAGAAACACACTTGTAACTTTCCTTGAAATTCTTGTTTCCAAAAGTTTCATGTTTGAACTCTCAGGCCATAATCATGCTGGGTGTTCTGCAAACATATAAATCAATTAATTTAACTGACTATGAATTACTAATGACAAATGCACAACCAGTATGATATGATTCCAAAGCTCTGATGCTCTTCAGTAGATCTCTGCTATACTCTAAAATCCATCAAATGAACCCACTCATGCCAGAAAGAAACTACTCAGATGGTCAAGTTTGTCCCCTGTACTTCATGAAAACTTTTCAAAATGTCTTCAGACTGCAGGGCATTCTGGTATACTTGTACCAAAACTTCCTCCCCTTTCTCTTTATCCTGAAGGAATTTGTGGTCTAATAGCTCTGCCAAGCTTTCTTGCCTTGTCCACATTTTTTTTCTCAGATGTCTCCTCTCCTAAAAATCTTTTCCTTTACAATCCCGATAGTCACCTGTTTCTCAAGAATTTCTCTCACAATCCCTAATCCTTTCCTTTCTCAGGCAAGAGCAGGTTCTGAGCCTGAAGGCAGGGCTGAGCAAGTAGAAAGGGTCAGTATCCTCAGAGCAGGGGGCCTGGATAGCTCAGTCGGTTAAGCCTCCAACTCTTGATTTTGGCTCAGGTCATGATCTCAGGGTCAGGAGACTGAGCCCCATACTGGGGTCCATGCTGGGCATAGAGCCTGCTTGGGATTCTCTCAGTCCCTCTCCCTCTGCCCCTCCCCACCACCACCTTGTGCACACTCTCTTGCTCTGTCTCTCAAAAAAAGAAAAAAAATCCTTACGGCAAAGACCTGCAGGTTTGGGAGCAGGCAGGGCCCAGAAGTTTCTAGAAGCGGGGGGCGCCTGGGTGGCTCAGTGGGTTAAAGCTCTGCCTTCGGCTCAGGTCATGGTCCCAGGGACCTGAGTTTGAGCCCCACATCAGGCTCTCTGCTCAGCAGAAAGCCTGTTTCCTCCTCTCTCTCTCTGCCTGCCTCTCTGCCTACTTGTGATCTGTCAAATAAATAAATAAATAAATCTTGAAAAAAAAAAAAAAAAGAAGAAGAAGAAGTTTCTAAAAGTGAAGCACAGTGGCTCCTGGAGTCCGCATTCCAGACTTCTTCATGAAGGAGCACTTTGTGCATTTCTCAGGAGTTTAATGTGTTCTTTTAATAATTTATTTTTTCTTTCTCTTTCTTTCTACAGAGAAAGTAGTAACAAATTTAAATTGTCTCATTTTGGTGAATGCTGAATTTTAATGGAGTTATATTTTTGTAGGTATTTTATTATAATCCCATTTTTCAGTGGGTTCTACAGTATGCACAGTCAGAGTTTTTTAAATCAGGGTCTTAAATTCCTAGAAAACCCAGATAAATCCTCTTATTGGGCACAAGATGGAATACTGGACATTCAAGTTTTTTCCAATTCTAAGATCCTGGGATTTCAGGGTTTTTATTCTCTATGTTCAATTATCCAATGATAGCTTGAAAAAATAATATATTAATTGCATGTTTGGTAACAAAACTTAATGCAACCAAACTTCTAATATTTTGCTTAATAAATTGTTAAGTGGTATTAGTTTTATTAAAATGCCCTTTATGTCTTTGCTGAATAGTGGGTTAACACAGATGCATACTCTTGGTAATTATACAGAGAAAAATTTGGAGCTAAAAAGTTAATTTCCAAATATTATATTACTTGGATGTTTCTAAAAAGTAGAGATATTGGAGATCTTCTCTTTCCCAAATAATCAGAAACTCTTTTTTTTTTTTGATAGTTAGCTTTGATTTATTTTTTTATTTAAATTCAGTTCACCAACATATAGTACTTCATTAGTTTTTTATGTCAATGAGAGAAAGACAATTATCATATGGTTTCACTCATATGTGGAATATAAGGACTAGCACAGAGGATCATAGGGAAAGCGGGGGAAAACTGAATGGGAGAAATCAGAGAGGGAGACAAACCATGAGACTTGACTCCAGGAAACAAACTGCAGGTTGCCAAAAAGGAGGTGGGTGGGGGGATGGCGTAACTGGGTGATGGAATTAAGAAGGGCACATGATGAGATGAGCACTGGGTGTTATGCGCAATGAATGAATCAAGAATCAGAAACTCTTGCTGAGAGTTTCAGTTATAGCCATTATAGTGAGTGCGTTTAATAGTAATGGTTAAAATGCTTTATTCAGGTAATAGAAACAGTTAAAAACACCTAATTCAAGATATTATATTTATATATATACACTATGGCTTTAATTAAGAAAATACAAACAGAAATTAATAGAAGATAATATACCAAATATTAAAGTGGTTGCTTCTTGGTGATGGAATTGTACATGTTTATTTTTCTAACTTTCTGAATTTTTCATCTTAATAAGAAACATGTATTTACTATCATAAGGGAAAAAATAATCCTCAGTAAGGCAACAAAATATCTAAAGGCTTTTAATGCTAAATAATCTTATTTTACCTATCTTAATATTCCCAAAGTTATATACCAAAGTGTTTCTTCCATTTCCCAGGTTGACATTTTGAGTTAGGCTGGGATTTATTAAGATCCAGGGAGGAACAGAAAGCTTTATGGGTGCTCTTTTATTCAAGGTGAATACCTTCAGCTTGCACAGCCATGATTGCTATTCATCCACAATGCTTTCTAAGCTACTATATGAGCATATCGATCGTGGTTCTTCTGAATCTGCTTATTCCTTTACAAACCTCCTAATGCTGCTTAGTTCCTCTGACCTCAGTGTAGAGCTATTACAACCCACTCTACAAGGCACATGTTACAAAGTAGTTTTATGTCTTGATAGTGATTACCAAAGTCTCCACATAACTCACCACTGTAAGTGCCACTTGGTTAGCAAAACTAACTGGAACTCCAGTGCAAATTAATATTTTCCATTCATCCAAATACGAATGAATGAACTGGGCATAGAGCACCATTTCAGGTCCCACCAAAGAGCCTAAACTCTTAAAATGAGTTAGGTACCCATAATATATAAAGCTAAGTATCTTTTTCTTTTTTAAAGATTTTATTTATTTATTTGGCAGACAGAGATCACAAGTAGGCAGAAAGGCAGGCAGAGAGAGAGGAGGAAGCAGGCTCCCTGCAGAGCAGAGAGCCTGATGTGGGACTTGATCCCAGCACCCTGGGATCATGACCTAAGCCAAAGACAGAGGCTTTAACTCACTGAGCCACCCAGGCACCCCTAAGAAGCTAAGTATTTTAACAGAGCCATTCATGGAAGGGTCTGAAGGAGTTTGGAAATGAATGCTTTTTCCATTTCCATGAAAAAAAGTTGATTTATAGAGATAGCCATTATTGACCATAGGGTTATCAGTCGATCATGGAACCCACATTATGGAGGTACAGTTTGCCTAAAGACAAGTATCTAGTGGCCAAAATCAAGGAAAGAGCCTTCCCACTTTTCCCATACCTAACTTCTAACTGGCTGGCTGTTCTCTTCCCAACTTCCTTTCATCTTTAGTTACTTTCAGGACACCTATAACAAAGACTATATACCAAGCTTTAGCCTCAGACAACCACCAATACAAAAGGCAAGGGCACTATCACTCAACTTAACATTTTTCAGATCCAGAAATATCTAAATGTCGCAAAAATGTTGTTTGTTCTACACCATGGCATTGTACTTATAAGCCCTACAAGAAAATATAAATAAGTAGGGAAACATGGCATTTATGATTGGAAGATTTGAAATAATAAAGATGCCAATTTTTCCTAAAGTGACTCAGAATCAAGAAAAAAAAAATCTGTCAAAATCCCAGCAAGATTTTCTGTAGATAACACCTAGTTTATCTTAAAATTTGCATGAAATTATGAAGAACTAAAATTGCTAAGATAATTTGATGAAACAATTTGGAAGAGTCAAAATACCTGATTTTGAGTCTTAGTATCTACTTCTTATATAGATATGATAATTAAGAGTGTGGTATTGGTGGATATGCATATTTAATATGCACATTCAATATGTATATATGTTTAATGTATAGATTCTATTCCATTGATATGTATATATGTGTATTGCAGAGAGCAAAATGGAGTCTTTCTTGTCAAGCAGGGACCTGTGTTAAGCAATAACACAAATAGTTAAAGGTACTGCAGCTAAGAGATATCAATATTGAGACATCATGGGGACCAGCGTCTGCCGACTCCCCAGAACTGATAACAGGCAGAGCCAGAGGAGGTCTGCAGGGGCCCGAGACCAATTAAATCCCTTTCAAAAGGAGAGGATTTTGGCAACAAACTGCCAGACTCTTCAGACATGACCTTTTAAAAACGGCAGCTGTCCCTGGAGGCTCTGCTCAGTTGATGTCCATAGAGACCCGAGAGCCTCCGCTGCTTGCATACCAGAAGCAGTAGAGCTGACCGAGACTTTATGTCAACTGTGGGCCCACCAACTGACTTCGCGTTTGGTTCGTTCATTTCCTACACCCTTCTGTTACCTTGTTTGTTGTGTGGTTTGTCTTCTGTCCTGCTCTGTGTGCTGTGTAAGAAGCCAGGTTTAATCACATGGTGAAATACCATTGCCTTTAGAATTCTGAACTTGCTTTCTAATTGTGACTTAACTTTGCCTTATGATTGAATAAAGCTGACATTGTGGAAAGACACAACTTGTGGTATTTTTGTTATAGCAGCCTAGAAACCATTCATTCCATAATGCTTTTTGAACCAGTAAGTGGACACTCAGAAATGAGCTTTTCTGAGCCATCTTGTTCTTCTTCAAGAGTCTTCTTGGTGTTGTGACTTTCCAATTCTATGTTAGGGCTATACACTGTATAAGGCACATAATTGCAAGTACTTTTGTGTTTTGCCGATCATTACAAAAGCCACCTCACCAGACATAATTGTAAATGGCAGTTAGTACCTAAACTGGGAAGCTTGTCCAAAATAATATTTTCAAGTCATACGACAAATATTAATTGTGCAACCTGAGATAATAGAGTAAGAGTTGGACACGGAACCCAAAGTCTAGGGAGAACAGGACGGCTTAAGAAAAGTGTATTGTAGCCAAGACCAAGGAAAGACCTGTGTGTCTCCTTCACCTAGCATCCGACTCATATGCATAAGTTCTGCTCCTCCCTCAGAGTCACCACCAAAACTCCTCTTGCCTCTAGTTACTCCAGATACATATACAAAGTCTAGGTATCCAGAACTGAATAAATGCTTCAGATAACCATCAGTCCAAATGCAGGTAGAGAGTATACTTTAACAAAGCTCTCCAGTATGAAAAATCCAAACCAGAGTTTTATTTGTTCTATACCATGACATGGCACTTAAAATTCATACATCCTTTGATGTAATAATATTTTCAAAAAGATGAATAAAATAACATTTAATAAAAGACTGTATTTCAGGGGCACCTGGGTGGCTCAATGGGTTAAAGCCTCTGCCTTCGGCTCAGGTCATGAACCCAGGGTCCTGGGATAGAGCCCCCATGGGGCTCTCTGCTCAGTGGGGAGCCTGCTTCCACCTCTCTCTCTGCCTGCCTCTCAGCCTACTTGTGATCTCTGTCTGTCAAATAAATAAATAAAATCTTAAAAAAAAAAAGACTGTATTTCAAATGCCATTGTTCTATGTTGTACGTTATAGTAGTTGAATTATTTGAAATGACAAAGCAAAACTTGCAAATACGTATCTGTGGTATTTGTCTGATAAATAATTTATACTCAATAGTAAGTCATTCAATTCACCAACGGTGAATTAGTCAGTATTGAAGGACCACTTGTATTTTTTTCCTCTTTCTTTTTGTAATTTAAATTCAATTAGCCAACATATAGTATATCATTAGTCTTAGATAGTGTTCAACAATTTATCAGTTGCATATAATACCCAATGTTCATCACATCACATGCCTTCCTTAATGCCCATCACCCAATTATCCCATACCCACCCATCTCCCCTCCAGCAACCCTCAGTTTGTTTCCCATAGCTAAGAGTCTCTCATGGTTTTTCTCCCTCTTTGATGACTTCCCATTCAGTTTTCTTTCCCTTCCCCTATACATAATTCATTTGTAAAACTGTGACATATTCTCCATCTGAGGATTCATAAATGCTTGGGATACTTAACACTGTGAAGGACCACAACTCTGGATTACCATATCCACATAACATTATTCAGTAAAACCAAGAAAGGTGTAGGGTTTACTAATTTCACTGCTCTAAGCTAAAAAAAAAAAAAAATTTGCTCTTCTAATAGTAGTAAATGTTTGTTAACCCCGCCAGAATTAAGTATAGAAGATCTGCCTATTATAAGGTTTGACTGGTTTTCCTTGTTTTAGGTTTATTGAAGTAAATTCACGCATAATAAAATGCAACTTTTTAAGCTATAAATTAGACACACACAATTATGTAAGCCACTCCACTATTAAGTTATAGAATTTTTCCATCATCCTAAAAAATTACCTTTCACCATCTTGTCAATTCCTTCCATCAACCCCAGCCTCTGAAAACCACTTACCTAATTTCTGTGTTTGTTGATGATATTTGTGTTGAATTCAATTTATAGTTACAAAAATTCCATAAAGAGAAGTGAGTTTCTCATAGTCTTTAACCAGCTTCATGCAGTGCTAACCCTTTACATAACCAAGACATGATGACAAAACCAGAAAATTGACATGGTATACTAGTATTGACTAAAGTAATGACAATACTAAGATTTCAAAATTTTAAAAATGGATTCTACTTCTGTTTTTGCTTTTGGTGCCTCATTCTATGAAATTTTCCATTTAAGGGGAGCAGTGACACTGGGAAGACTGGACCCTGCTCTTTGTTCCCATTTGCCTTATTTTCATCATCTCGGTCTCAAAGTCATAGTATTCTCTACCTTTTCCACAACGCTGGTGGCAAGTGCATTATGTTCTTCATGAAACTGCATTACATAATCCATTGTCTAACATTAACTTTACTGATTGATATCAAAACCTTTTTGCCTTCTGTACTAATAGACAGTTTTTCTTGCTTGCTCTCTGCTGATAAATACATATAAAAGAAGTCCAGTGAAATGTACATAAGTGCTTCCCACTATTTTCAATTCTAGACTTGCATTTACTTTTCCCACAAACATCTTACATCAGAACAATTAGTCAGCTGCACATTTTTCTGATGGTATCTACATAAAAAATTTATGTATGCATAATTTCATTTTAGGATACTAAAGGAACATTTTCTAGACTTGAAAGAGTTTAGGTTCTTGTATTGAACTAGCTATGAACATTACCAGTTTCAATTTTTTTTCTAAATTCTAGATTTCTTCAGTGTTAAAAAAAAAATCACTGGAAGGTTTTCAGGTGACAAATAGGGTCCTCACACACAACTGAAGTGTGGACAGTTTTAATATATTATCTCTAGTATTTGTGACAAATCTATGAGACAGAAATTATTGCTCTCATACTTAAAATAAGTAAATATGAGGCACCTGGGCAGTTCAGAGGGTTAAGTGTCTGACTTGGTTTCAGCTCAGGTTGTGATCTCAAGGTAGTGAGTTCGAGCCCCATGTGGGGCTCTGCTTTCCATGTGAAGTCTGTTTGACGACTCTCTCCCTCTGCCCTTAACCCTGGTACTCTCACACTTTCTCTCTCTCAAATAAATATTTTTTAAAACCTTAAAATACATAATGTACATTAGAAAGTTTAGACATAGGTGGGATTTGAACCGAACTCCCAAAGTACTTTCCATTGAGTCAGTCTGTAAAGCTGATTGATTAGTTACAAAGAAAATAACTGAAAAATCTCTCCTTTACTTGAAAAGCTTTCAGTATCTCCCATGTACCCCTGAAGTAAAGATACATTCATTTAACCTATAATATAGGTCAGTGTCCTATCTGGTCTCAATTTCTGTCCCCAGTCTTTCTTTTCTCCTATCCCAGAATTCACATTCTGCATTCTATTCCTGGGGTTCTCACACATGCCTGCAATTAAATTTCACGTAAGAGCCTTTAAAACACACCAATATCAAGGATTCGTGTATTAATCATTGATTTACAGTTTTGATGGCGAGTTGGTACGTCCTCAGGCTTCAAGATGTTTCCAGGTGATTCTAATATTCATGGAGTTTTTTAAAACCACTAAGAACTTAAATACCTGTTGAATTAACATTTGCAAACTCCTTTTTCCCTGCTTGATGCCCTTGTTCTTTCCTTGCTCACCTGCCTGGAGTTTTCACATATCTGACCTATCTTACAATCTATAACCACACTTACTACCCTCCTCTCTTCTCATACTTCAGGGTTCATCAGATTAAATTATCTCCAAGCTTCCTGCTGAGTAAAGACGTATAGTGAAATATTTGTGAGGCATCTCTCATGACCTTGTGTTGTGACCTAAGCTAAATGTATCCTATCTTGGAGAATGTTCCATGGGTGCTTGAGTAGAATGTGTATTTTTGATTCTGTTGGGTGCAATGTTGGGATATATCTGTTAGGTCCCTTCAGTCCGCAGTGTTGTTCACATCTGTTGTTTTCTTACTGATCCATCTGGATGTTCTTTTATTGAAAATGGGTATTAAAATACCCCTGTTATTATTTGTTGCTGTGATATGCTTTGATTTCATTCCCTATTTCTTTTGCATATCTTTTAGAGATATTACCTTTTTGATTACCATGGGGCTTACCTAAAACAACTTATGGTAATAGCAATCTAATTTATGCTGCTAATAATTTAACTCCAATCACATACAAAAACTCTACACTTTTACTTCTCCCATACTTTATGTTATTGATATCATACTTTGCCCACTTTTAAATGTAACATTTTTATTGTTGAGAAAAACACTATTTTTTAAATTGTTGAGTTATAAGAGTTCTTATATATTCTGGATACAAGTATCTTTTAGATATATGGTTTATAAATATTTTTTCCCGTTCTGTGGGCTGCTTTTTCTCTTCATGGTGTCCTTTGAAGCATAAAACTTTTAGTTTAATTTATCTTTTTTTTTTTTGCTTTGTTGTTTATGCTCTTGATGTCAGATAAAAGAAATGATCACCTTATCCAAGATCAGAAAGATTTTCTCCTACATTATCTTCTAAGTGTCTTATAATTTTAACTCTTGTCTTGTTTACACTTAGTCAATAATCCATTAGAGTTAATATTTGTGTATGGGGTAAGAAGGTGTCCAACTATATTATTTTGCATGCAGACATCCAAATGTATCAGCACTTTAAAATTATAAATTGCTTAGGAACAAATTAAACAAAGAAGTACAATTTATGTACTGAAAAATCAAAATATTGTTGAAGAAATTAAAGAAGACCTACATAACTAACATAAATGGAAATCGTTTTAGACTTAATATTGTCTAAATAGTCATACTTCCCCAAATGATCTACAGATTCAACACATTCAAAATTTCAGATGCCTTTTTTTGCACAGGAATTCAGAAGGTTATTGAACATACTTTCTGTAATTTCAATCCTCTGAAATTTAGTCAAGTTTATGTCATAATCTAACATTTGTTATATCCTATAGAATGTTCTTGTGTGCTAGAAAAGAAATAGTGTTCTGTTCTTTGGGGGTGGAATTTCCTTTAGATATCTTTAGATCTGTTGGTTTATAGTGATCTCCAAGTCTTTAATTTCCTTGTGAGTCTTCTGACTACTTGTTCTATCTCATTGAACATGGAATATAGAAGTTTCTAAGTTCTACTGTCAAATTGTCTATTTTTCTTCTCAGTTCTCTCAGGTTTTCCTTCATGTGTTTCAGGCTCAATTATTAAGTGGATATATGTTTTAATTTTATGTCTTTCTGATGGATTGACACTTTTCTCATAAAATTTTTTTTCTTTTTTTTTTTTTAAAGATTTTATTTATTTATTTGACAGAGAGAGATCACAAGTAGACAGAGAGGCAGGCAGAGAGAGAGAGAGAGGGAAGCAGGCTCCCCGCTGAGCAGAGAGCCCGATGCGGGACTCGATCCCAGGACCCTGAGATCATGACCTGAGCCGAAGGCAGCGGCTTAACCCACTGAGCCACCCAGGCGCCCCTAAAATTTTCTTTTTATCAACCAATAATTTTTGTCTTATACTTCATCTGATATTGGTGTAAATACTTCACCTCTCTTCTTTAAAAAAAAATTTGTTTGAGAGAGAGGGAGAGACAGTATCAAACAGACTTTGTGCTGAATGTGACTCCCAACACAGCTCGATTTCATGTATCTGAGATCAAGACCTGAGCCAAAAGCAAGAGTTGGATGCTTAACGATCTTCACCATGCCCGCGCCCCTCAGTTCCTTTCTTATTATTTGCATGGCATAACTTTTTTCATTATTTTACTTTCACATTATTTGTGTCTTTAAATCAAAAGTGTATCTGTTGTAGACAGCATTCAGTTGGTTCATTTTTCTTTTATCTATTCTGCAAATCTCTGCCTTCTGATTGGAATGTGTAGTTCCATCCACCTGTCATATAATTTGTGGTAAGTTAAGACTTATTCTGTTCTGTTGTTTTGCTATTTATTTTGCAAATATCTAATTTCCCCTCTATTCCTACCTTACTTTGTTAAGCATTTGTTTTCTGGAATAGCATTTTCATTCCTTTATAATTTATTTACTATATACTTTGAAGTTATATTCCAACATGAGATGCTCTGAGCATATCTGTTTTGGACTTCTTTAGGAATAGGATCCATTTGTTGGCCACATTCTTCCACTTACATACAGTTATAAGAGGATTACAAGCCTGCCTCCAGTTTCAAAGTCTAGCTTCTTTGATTTCCCCAATAATTGAAATTATCTGCCTCCATGGAATTCCATGGTCAGTTTTTCTGTTTTATCGTTCTCCATAAATTTGACTCTTTGTCTTCAATTTCTAAAACACTCTCCTAAGCATCATAGATTTCAGGATATTGGAAAGGGAAACATGATGTTCATCTAGTTCACCATTCTCCAGCTGGCATTATTTTGGGAACTTCTAAATTGATGTGACTAGCTGGATGTGAAAGATTCTCTCATCACCACTTCAAACAGGGTCTTTTATTTTCCTCTCTATATATAGATATAAATTTCAAAAGATAGAGTTAATGCAAGGACATTTTGTAAATCATCTTTGTACTCCAAGGCTGTCATTTTACAGAAGACAAAATACCTATGAATCAATTTAATCAGATAGATTTCTTCACACATAGAGGACTTTAAAAATAGAAAGACATATCATGTTTTTAGATGGAAATACTTGAAAGTATAAAAGACAAATATTGTGACTCTATTAATTTGTTTGGACAGGTTTATTTTAACTTCTCATGGATAAATCTTATAATTGAACAAAATGGCTTTAAGATAAAAAATACAACAATTTCCTAGATAATTTTGATATTAGAAATAATAATTCTATGTAGGTATTAAATATTTATTATAGAGTATAGATCTATAAATACTTATAAAACTTATTTAAATCTGTAATTGTTTAATAATAAAAGGTTAAAATAAAAAATTAAATAGCTCTGCTGAATCTAATATGCTTGTAGTGTTGAAAACTTTTAAGAGGTCGTGCCTATGTCTAATTATAGTTTCCCAAACTCTTTTTTCTTGTTCTGAGACTCTTGTCCCTTTCTAGGCCACTTGCTTAGAAAAGTTGTGCATCTCTTCTATATCTTGGAATCTGTAACCATTCTTGTTACTACTTCCTTCCCCATATTTCTGGGTTTATCACATCAAACGGTCTTCAAGTTGTCTCTAACCTAATATGAGCTACTGTAGAGCCTCTAGGCAGAACGCAGACTACACCTATGACTTACTCTTGGGTCATTTGTTTTACCCATCAAGTTCCTCACACACAAATAGATCAAAGAACTCCTCAGCTGGTTCTGTGCAAATGAGGAAAAAAAAGTCAAGCAAGATAACCAATCTCCAGAGCTGTTAACCTCCATCTTCACTACTTTCTCTTCTCTTGAAAAACAGCCTCGGTGTATAACATTCCTTCCAGGAACAATATAGCTCCTATTTTCCTAGGGAAAATACTGAGATTCAAAAGTAAATGCTTTCTGTAAATGGAGCAAACAGTCTCATAGGCTAACCAGAGGACTGGGAGAGTAAGTTACTCTTTCTTATTTATGAAAAGAGGACTTTACACCTACATTTTTTCCTTGCTAACTACATAGTTAGGAGGTCTTCTGTTCACATGTTGTGTCTTGTTGATCTTTGGGTTGGGGTAAGAAAAAGGGACTAGTTGACTTTAATTTGGATTCTAGATGTTAGAAAAGTTCCTTTGCAAGTAATAAAATTTTGAAAAAGTGGACCCAGATTCTGTTTGTTTGTCCATTGGAAATGTATAGGACATATACATACATCTCTTTGCTCTGTCAGCTGAAACCACCTGGGAACAGCAAAGAGCATACCTAATACCCAGATTGTGATTTCTAAATCCTAGTCTCCCATAAAAGGAAATCAGAGTCTTTGGGGAAATGGCTGATTTTAGGACTGAGGCATGAGATAAACAAGTTAAGCCTGAAGCATCTTGCAGTGCCGGAAAATAGGGAAGTGAAACAGAAAAAAAAATGCCAAAGAACCACGGATCCCAATGACCAAAACTGGAAAGAAATATGCTTTGGTAAAAAGTGTGTTTATGAGGACAGCATATATTTCAGGGTAGAGACTGTTCAAATGAACATCATGAGTTCAAATTGACTTTTTGGAATATGATTAACAAATTGAGTGTGAGGTGCTTGAGGCAAATGATCTTATCTGTTTTATTTACCATTCTACTCCTACTGTCTCTCACCACAGCTAGCATAGAATAGACATTTAATAATGCATGTTGAATTTTTAAAAAGCCTTAATGCAGATATTAACAAATATTAGTTCTTGTGCATCTACTACCTAGAGGAAAGGATATTGCATAGCCTATTGTAAAAATTTCTACAAGAGCTTGTAACAATTTGGTCACACGGTTCTCTAGCTGCCTGCACTAACTTAAGGATGGAATGGAGGAGTAAATGTCTACTATTTACTTTAAAAAAATTTTTTAAAAAGATTTTATTTATTTATTTGACAGATAGAGAGTAGGAAGAGAGGCAGGCAAGGTCGGGGGGGGGGGAGGCAGGCTCCCTGCTGAGCAGAGAGCCTGATGCGGGGCTCAATCCCAGGACCCTGGGATCATGACCTGAGCTGAAGGCAGAGGCTTTAATCCACTGAGCCACCCAGGTGCCCTGTTTTTTTAAAATTTTCATTTAAATTCTGTTTGGTTAACACATGGTGTATTCTTAGTTTCAGGGGTAGAATTTAGTGATTTATCAGTTGCATACAATACCTGATGCTCATTACATCAAGTGCCCTCCTTAATGTCCATCACCCAATTATCCCACCCCTCACCAACCTCACCTCCAGCGAACTTCAGTTTGTTTCCCATATTTAAGTCTCTTAGAGTTTGCCTCCCTCTCTGTTTTTATCTTATATTATTTTTCCCTCTCTTTCCCCTCTATTCATCTGTTTTGTTTCTTAAATATGCCATATGAGTGAACTCATATGGCATTTGTTTTTCTCTGACTGACTTATTTCACTTAGCACAATACCCTTTCGTTCCATCTACATCATTGCAAATGGCAAGATTTCATTCTTTTTGAAGACTGAGTAATATTCAACTGTGTGTGTGTGTGTGTGTGTGTGTGTGTGTGTGTGTGTGTTGTGTGCATTTCTACATCTTCTTTATTCATTCATCTGCCAATGGATATCTGGGCCCTTTCCAAAGTTTAGCTATTGTGGACATTGCTGCTATAAACATTGGAGTGATGTGCCCCTTTGAATCACTATTTTTGTATCCTTTGGATAAATACCTAGAGGTGCAATTGCTGGGTCCTAAGTAGTTCTATTTTTAACTTTCTGAGGAACCTCCATACTGTTTTCCAGAGTGAATACACCAGCTTGCATTCCCACCAACAGTGCAAGAGTGTTCCCCTTCCTCCACATCCTCACCAACAACTGTCATTTCCTGACTTGTTAATTTTAGCCATTCTGACTGGTGTGAGGTGGTATCTCATTGTGGTTTTGATTTGTATTTCCCTGATGCTGAGTGATGTGGAGCATTTTTCATGTGTCTGTTAGCCACTTGTATGTCTTCTTTGGAGAAATGTCTGTTCATGTTTTCTGCCAATTTCTTGACTGGCTTCTTTGTTTTTTGTGTCTTGAGTTTGATAAGTTCTTTATAAGTTTTGGCTACTAGCCTTTCATCTGATAATACATTTGCAAATATCTTCTCTCATTTTGTAGGCTACCTTTTTGTTTTGTTGATTGTTTCCTTTGCTGTGCAAAAGCTTTTTATCTTGATGAAGTTCTAATAATTTGGTTTTGCTTTTTTTCTCTTGCCTTTGGAGAGTCTCTAACAAGAAGTTGCTACAGCTGAGGTGGAAGAGGTTACTGCCTGTGTTCTCCTCTAGGATTTTGATGGGTTCCTATCTCACATTTAGGTCTTTCATCCATTTTAAATTTACTTTTGTGAATGATATAAGAAAGTGGTCCAGTTTCATGCTTCTGCATGCCCAATTTTTCCAACACCACTTGTTGAAGAGACTGTCTTTTCTCCATTGGATATTCTTTTCTGCTTTGTCAAAGATTAGTTGACCAAAGAGTTGAGGGTCCATTTCTGGGTTCTCTGTCCTGGTTCATTGATCTATGTGTCTGTTTTTGTGTCAGTACCATACTGTCTTGATGATTACAGCTTTATAATACAACCTGAAGTCTGGAATTATGATGCCTCCAGCTTTGGTTTTCTTTTTCAGCATTACTTTGGCTATGCAGGGTCTTCTAGGGTCCCATACAAGTATTAAGATTGTCCCAGCTCTGTGAAAAATGTCGATGGTATTTTGAAAGGGATGGCATTGAATGTGTAGATTGCTTTGGGTACTATAGACATTTTAACAATATTCGTTCTTCCAATCCATGAGCATGGATTATTTTTCCATTTCTTGGTGTCTTCTTCAATTTCTTTCATAAATGTTCTATAGTTTTCAGAGTACAAATCTTTTACCTCCTTGGTTACGTTTATTCCTAGTTTATGGTTTTTGGTGTGATTCTAAATGGTATCAATTCCTTGATTTCTTTTTTTTTAATTTAATTTTTAAAAATTTATTTTCAGCATAACAGTATTCATTTTTTTTGCACCACACCTAGTGCTCCAATCAATCCATGCCCTCTCCAATACCCACTACCTGGTTCCCCCAACCTCCCACCCCCCCACCCATTCAAAACCCTCAGGTTGTTTTTCATAGTCCGTAGTCTCTCATGGTTTACCTCCCCTTCCAATTTCCCTCAACTTCCTTCTCCTCTCTAACTCCCCTTGTCCTCCATGCTATTTGTTATGCTTCACAAATAAGTGAAACCATATGATACTTGACTCTCTCTGCTTGACTTATTTCACTCAGCATAATCTCTTCCAGTCCCATCCATGTTGCTACAAAAGTTGGGTATTCATCCTTTCTGATGGAGGCATAATACTCCATAGTGTATATGGACCACATCTTCCTTATCCATTCGTCCGTTGAAGGGCATCTTGTTTCTTTCCACAGTTTGGCGACCGTGGCCATTGCTGCTATAAACATTGGGGTACAGATGGCCCTTCTTTTCACTACATCTGTATCTTTGGGGTAAATATCCAGTAGTGCAATTGCAGGGTCATAGGGAAGCTTTATTTTTAATTTCTTGAGGAATCTCCACACTGTTCTCCAAAGTGGCTGCACCAACTTGCATTCCCACCAACAGTGTAAGAGGGTTCCCCTTTCTCCACATCCCCTCCAACACATGTTGTTTCCTGTCTTGCTAATTTTGGCCATTCTAACTGGTGTAAGGTGGTATCTCAATGTGGTTTTAATTTGAATCTCCCTAATGGCTAGTGATGATGAACATTTTTTCATGTGTCTGATAGCCATTTGTATGTCTTCATTGGAGAAGTGTCTGTTCATATCTTCTGCCCATTTTTTGATATGATTGTCTGTTTTGTGTGTGTTGAGTTTCCCGAGTTCTTTATAGATCCTGGATATCAACCTTTTGTCTGTACTGTCATTTGCAAATATCTTCTCCCATTCCGTGGGTTGCCTCTTTGTTTTGTTGACTGTTTCCTTTGCTGTGCAGAAGCTTTTGAT
>PJEN01007735.1:73267-95500 GCA_004024605.1 Pteronura brasiliensis | reverse complement strand
CAAAATTTTGGGGCACCTTGGTGGCACAGTCAGTTAAGCACCCAACTCTTGGTTTCAGTTTATGTCATGATCTCAAGGCAGTGAGATCTAGCCCCACATTAGGCTCCTGGCTCCCCATGGAATCAGCTTAAGACTCTCCCCACACCTTGTCCCTCCCTCCTGCTTTCTTTCTCTCTCTCTAAAATGAATAAATAAATCTTTAAAAAGAAAAAAAGTCTAAAAGTAATGGGACATAAAAAGATATTACATGTAAAGGGAAATAAAAAGGAAACTGGGCTAGCAATAATTATATCAGAAAAAATAGATCTTAAAACGAGTGTAATGAGACCAAAAAAGTGCATTACATAATGATAAAAGGATCAATACAACAAGAGCCTATAAAATGAATATCTACACACTGGACTTAGAAGCACCTAAATACATAAAACAATACTGACAGACATAAAGTGAGGAACTGACAGTCATGCAATAATAATAGGTGATTTTAAACATTTCACTAACATCAATGAATCAACCATCTGGAGAGAAAATCAATAAGGAAACTTTGGCCTTAAATGACATATTAGCTGGAGCACTTAGATACAGATAGAATATTCCATCAAAAACAGCAGAATACATATTTTTCAAGTGCACAAAGAACATTTACAAGGACAGATTGCATTTTAGGCTGCAAACAACTCTCAGTAAATTTAAGAAGACTGAAGTCATATCAACTATCTTTCCTGACCACAAGAGTTTGAAACTTGAAATCAATTACAAGAAGAAACCTTGAAAAAAAAATACAAACATGTGAGGTTAAACAATATGGGTCCACAAAAAAAAAAAAAAAAAAAAAAAAAAAAAAAAAAAAAAAAAAAAAAAAAAAAAAAAAAAAAAAAAAAAAAAAAAAAAAAAAAAAAAAAAAAAAAAAAAAAAAAAAAAAAAAAAAAAAAAAAAAAAAAAAAAAAAAAAAAAAAAAAAAAAAAAAAAAGTAAGAAGAAATCATATTAAAACTCAAGACAAATGAAAATGGAAACAAAACATTTCAAAACTAATAACAAGGAACCAGGCTGACTGCAGTCTTCCCACTTCCAGCACCAGTACAGAAAGTAGTCAGGAAAGCCCTTCCCAGTTTTCTAAAATGCTCCGCCCCCAGAGTTGAGTTAAATTCACCTAGAGATCTCTGGGAAATGTAGTTTTGGGTCTTACATTGTGTTTGTGTGCCTCTTATTCAAATCCATTTATTGAAAAAGAGTGGGGAGCTGTATTATCTGATGAACCCTAGCCACAGTCTGTAAGGTTGTGCTTGACAGAGTTTCTGCTCTTATGGAGCCCAAAACCAGATGTCCTATGTGTAATGTGGGAGGTGAGAGTTTTGATGGGGTCCAGGAAAAACAGATCTACTAACCTAGAGGAGGCAGAAGATGAAAATTTTAAACCACTCTCCTCAGTTTATGACACCTTTCTTCATCAAGTTCTGTGAGGCCCCTCAGTTTCTATATTTCTTTTTTATCCCCCATCTTTCAGTCTCATTACTCACTGCACCTTAAGGCACTGTATAGTCTTTCTGAAATGTGTCCACATATGTGGTATGAATGTGATATATGTAATGTGGTTTCTTTTCTGCTTGTGTTTTAAATTTACATTAATGGGAAAAAAAGGGCAAGATGATGGAGAAGAAGGAGGCCCTGTTTCAACCAGTCCCCTGTGTTGGGTCAGCGGGCTCCAGGAGTGCAGGAGGAACAATAGAAATGACCGCTGGAGGCCGCTGTCTTCCAGCCTTCTCCACCCCCCTTTTCTTAACCCTTGACTCTCCTGCCAAAAGGATGTATGCCCAGGTCACGTCTCTATAGGTAACCCGATACCTATGCAGGAAGCAGAAGTATCAGGACCCCCCACCCCATACCCTCCTATCACCAAACACCCTACCATATGTGCATGTGAGCCCATGCCCTACCTTGGCCCAATAAAAGACCCCCGCCAACTCCCTCCCAGTGCGACTTCCCTGAGTCTGCTTTCCAGAGTCACGGAACCTTGCCAGAGGGTGCCCACCCCCTCCTGGTGAGACTTTCCTGGTTCCCCTTCTCCTGAGCCCTGAAACTTCACGGGAGAGTGCCTTTAATATATCTTTCCTTGTGCCTACCTCGCCTGGTGTTGTGTTTACCTCACCTACGAAACTTTACACCCTGAATTGAGCTAAATATCTACCAGAACACTGAGCACCCATGAAATCAGCCTGAGATATAAGATTATACACTTCTGAACCTCTAGGGGGGCAGGAGATCATCAGTGAAGAGGTAAAGTGAAGTGGGAGCACTCAGACCCATATCAGAGGACAAATAGAAGGGAGAGGGAGCCACCAGAAGTAACCCATTGGCAAGTAATACCCCAATATGAAGGTGTCCTGGGCTTGGGCAACAGCATTAACTTGGAGTCTGGTTAAAAGTTCTCAAAAAGAGGAGCGCCTGGGTGGCTCAGTGTGTTAAAGCCTCTGCCTTCAGCTCAGGTCATGATCCCAGGGTTCTGGAATCTAGCCCTGCATTGGGCTCTCTGCTCCGCGGGGAGCCTTCTTCCTCCTCTCTGTATAAATAAATAAATAAAATCTTAAAAAAAAAGATTTAAAAAATTCTCAAAAAGAATATAGGATCTTAAGGGGAAGTGGTGGAATTGGGTGGTCACAGGCATGGACCTAATCCCACAGTCCCATCGTGGTCACACTCAGCACCCATCCATGCGTGAGAGAGCCTGGTGGGGTCTCCTGGCAGTGGTCCCTGAGCTCACGGCTTTCTGTTGCTTGCACCACCACTGGGGCCACACACCCTTGTCTGCACCTGAGAGTGCCCAGTGCAGGCTCTTGCCCAAGGTCCCTAGACTTGCAGCCTTCCACAACCTGTGCCACTGCCAGGACTGAACGCACCTGGCATGGGCATGGTCTCCAGAAAGCAGTCCGGGCAATGGCAGCCACCAGGATTGTCTTGCCCCAACGAATATCACTCAGTTTTAGTGTCACAGGGTTACAGAGAAAAGTGGGGTCCATGGACGACCATTGAGACTGTGGCTGGGAATGCACACCACCTGAGGGAGGTTGCAGTGTTCAGTGGAGTTTGCAGAGGGGGAGTTTGTGTGTTCTGGGCCATCCAGAGAGGAGCAGACTGAGGTTTCTCTCTGAGGCAGAGGTCTGGGTGCAGACAGTTTACTTTGCATTAACCCTCCAAAAAGCTGCAAAAACTACCAAAGAACAAAAACCTCCAAAGAACAAAAGCCTGAAAAACCGGTTTCCACAGAGCCAAGCCCCTTAATCGGGGCAGGCCAATGCAGTCCAAGCAAGATTGACTGAAAAACAATGCGGAGAATAACAAATAACATGGAGGACATGGGGAGTTAGGGGAAGGCAGTTGGGGGAAATTGGAAGGGGAGGTGAACAATGAGGGACTATGGACTCTGAAAAACAATCTGAAGGGTTTGAAGAGGTGGGGGGTGGGAGGTTGGGGGAACCAGGTGGTGGGTATTAGAGAGGGCACGGACTGCATGGAGCACTGGGTGTGGTACAAAAACAATGAATACTGTTATGCTGAAAATAAATTAAAAAAAATGATAATTAAAAAAAACCAAAAAATAAAAAACAATGCGGCAGGCCCCTTCCCCAGAAGGCAAGCCAAAAGAAGAAGAGTACAATAACAACAAGGTCCCCATAAAACTGTAAAACCCCAACATCAGGGGAAAACAATATATTAATCTCCCGGTATTGCCCCCAAACCTGTATATTTCATAGATACAACTTTTAAAAAAATTGTTCTCACAATAATTCTTCTTTTCTTTTTTTATCCTACTTCCCATTATAAATAGATGTTTAATACAACATATTACATAATAACTTTTTAACGTGAACTTTTTTTCATACATATACTTGTGTTTCTTTTTCTTTTTAATATATACAGATATAAGCTTCAAGGTAATCCTTTTCCCCTATTCAATACTGTTCCTATATATAAACCAGTATTAATTTCCCTGTATCTCTGGAAAGTTGAGTCCTTTGACAAAGATAACAAGATATAAAAAGGAAGAACTGAAATAACCTTCCTCACCCACATGAAGCGTTTCTAACCACCTTCCCTTCTTATTCTTCTGTTAGTATTTCTGTGTATTTGTCTTTGTTTTTGTACTATATAAATCTTATTCGTGGGGTTCATTTTGGCTGGGTTTTTCTTTTCCTTTTTTTCTCTTCTTTTGCTTTTGTCAGTCTTTCTTTAAAAAAAAGATTTTATTTATTTATTTGACATAGAGAGAGATCACAAGTAAGCAGAGAGGCAGGCAAAAAGTGGGGGGAGCAGGCCCCCACTAAGCAGAGAGCTCTATGCAGGCCTCTATCCCAGGACCCTGAGACTATGACCTGAGCTGAATGAAGGTCGAGGCCTAACCCACTGAGGCACCCAAGCGCCCATACTTTTGTCAGTCTTTTTACTGGTTCGTTTTTGTCTATGTACTTTATAAACCATAACTTTTGGGCTCATTTTGGCTGTTTTTTTTTTCGTTTTTTGTCTTTTTTTTCTCTTTCTCAACGAGGATAGAAAGACCTCCAGACACTTAATTGTGCAATTCACAAGTCATATATCCAGAGAAGATGTCTTAAGAGCAGCTAGGGAGAAGAGATTCCTTACGTACAAAGGGAGGGACATCAGAATAACATCAGACCTAGGGGTGCCTGGTAGCTCAGTGGGTTAAGCCTTTGCCTTTGGCTCAGGTCATGATCTCAGGGTCCTGGGATTGAGTCCCTCACTGGGCTCTCTGCTTGGCAAGGAGCCTGCTTCTTCCTCGCTCTCTTTCTGCCTCTCGGCCTACTTGTGATCTCTCTCTGTCAAATAAATAAATAAATAAATAATCTTAAAAAAAAAAAAAAGAATAACATCAGACCTCTACACAGAAACCTAACAAGCCAGAAAGGGCTGGCAAGACATATTCAGGGCACCAAATGAGAAGAACATGCAGTCAAGAATATTTTATCTATCAAGGATAACATTCAGAATGGATGGAGAGATAAAGAGCTTCCAAGACTGGCAAGGTTTAAAAGAGTATGTAACCAACAGGCCTGCACAAGCAATATTAAGTTCAGGGGTTCTATAAAAGAAGAAAGAATCCAAGAGTGACATATAAAAGAAATTTAGAGAGACAACCTAGTGTAGAAACAAGGACTTCACAAGCAACATGATGTCAATAAAAACGTATCTTTCAATAATCACTCAACATGAATGGCTTAAATGTTCCCATAAACTGGCACAGGATTGTAGATTGGATAAAATGATAGAATTCATCCATATGATGTCTACAAGAGACATATTTTGAACCTAAAGATGCATCCAGACTTAGAGTGAAGTGATGGAGAACCATCTTTCATACCAATGGGCCTCAAGAGAAAGCTGGGGTAGTGATTCTCATATGAGATAAATTAGATTTTAAGCTAAAGACTGTAGTGAGAGATACAGAAGGACACTGCATCATTCTTAAAGGGTCTATCCACCAAGAAGATCTAACAGTTTTAAATATTTATGCCCCCAACATGGTAGCAGCCAACTACATAAGCCAACTGTTAATCAAAATAAAGAGTCATATTGATATGAATACATTAATTTTAGGGGATCTTAATAGGCCACTTTCAGCAATAGACTGGTCATCTAAGCAGAAAATCAAAAAAGAAACAAGAGCAGTGAATGATACACTTGACCACATGGACTTCATAGATATATACAGAACATTCCACAGTAAAACAACAGAATACTCATTCTTCTCAACCGTGCATGGAACTTTCTCCAGAATAGATCACATACTGGGTCACAAATCAGGGCTCAACCAACACCAAAACATTGAGATTATTCCCTGCATATTCTTAGACCACAGTGCTTTGCAAGTGGAACTCAACCACAAGAAAAAGTTTGGAAGGAATTCAAACACTTGGAAGCTAAAGACCATACTGCTCAAGAATGTTTGGATCAACTAGGAAGTCAAAGAAGAGCTTAAACAATTCATGGAAACCAATGAGAATGAAGACACTTTGGTCCAAAACCAATTGGATACAGCAAAGGCGGTCCTAAGGGGGAAATACATAGCTATCCTAGCCTCCATCAAAAAATTCGAAAAATCCAGAATACACCAGCTCTCTTTATACTTTGAAGAACTGGAGAATCAACAACAAATTAAGTCAACCTTGTACATAAGAAGGGAAATAATCAAGATTAGAGCAGAGATCAATGAGATAGAAACTAGAGATATAGTAGAACACATCAATGAAACCAGAAGCTGGTTCTTCAAAAGAATTTTAAGATCTATAAAACACAGGCCAAACTAATCCAAAAGAAAAGAGAGAGGATCCCAATTAATAAATTATGAATGAAAGGGGAGGGATCATTACTAACACCAAAGAAATAGAAAAAGTCATCAGAAGTTATCAACAGCTATATGCTAATATGTTAAGGAACCTGGAAGAAATGGATGCATTCTTGGAAATCTATAAACTTCCAAAACTGAATCAGGAAGAAACTGACAACATGATTAGACCAGTATCTAGTAATGAGATTGAAGCAGTGATCAAAAACCTCCCCCCCCCAAAAAAAAACACAAGATCCCGGGACCTGATGGATTCCCTGGGGAATTCTACCAAGCCTTCAAAGAAGAAATAATACCTATTCTCCTGAAGCTGTTTCAAAACATTTAAGCAGAAGGAAAACTTCCAGACTCTTTTTATGAAGCCAGCATTACCCTGGTCCCCAAACCAGGCAACGACCCCACCCAAAAGGAGAATTTCAGACCAATATCACTGATGAATATGGATGCTAAGATTCTCAACAAGATCCTATCTAATATGATCCAACAGTATATTAAAAAGGTTATCCACCATGACCAGGTGGGATGCATCCCTAGGTTGCAAGGGTGATTCAACATTCACAAATCAATCAATGTGATAGAACAAATCAATAAGAGAAGAAGGAAGAATCACATGGTCCTCTCAATTGATGCAGAAAAAGCATTTAACAAAATCCAGTATTCGTTCCCAATTAAAACACCTTAAAGTATAAGGATAGAGGGAATATTCCTCAGCTTCATAAAATCTATCTATGAAAAACCCACAGCAAATATGGGAAAAAGCTGACAGCCTTCCCCTTGAGATCAGGAACACGACAAGGATGCCCACTCTCACCACTCTTGCTCAACGAAGTCCTAGCAACAGCAATCAGACAACAAAGAGAAATAAAAGGTATCCAAACTGGCAATGAAGAAGTCAAACTCTCTCTCTTTGCAGATGACTGGATACTTTATATGGAAAACCCAAAAGACTCTACCCCCAAACTACTAGAACTCATACAGCAATTTAGTAATGTGGCAGGGTACAAAGTCAATGTACAGAAATCATTTGCTTTCTTATACACTAACAATGAAAACACAGAAAGGGAAGTTAAAGAATCGATTCCATTTACTATAGTACCAAGAACCATAACCTGGGAATAAATCTAACCAAAGAGGTAAAGGATCTGTACTCGAGGAACTATAGAACACTCATGAAAGAAATCAAAGAAGACACAAAAAGATGGAAGACCATTCCATGCTCATGGATTGGAAAAATAAACATTGTTAAAATGTCTATATACTTTAAAAAATTTTGTTTTATTTAATTTCAAGTTTGTTAACATAAAGTGTATTATTAAATCTGGTGTATAATTTAGTGATTCATCAGTTGCGTATAACACCCAATGCTCATTATGTCATGTCACCTCCTTAATGTCCATTACCCAATTACCAATCCCTTCTCTCTCCTCCCCTCCAGCAACCCTCAGTTTGTTCTCTGTAGTTAAGAGTATCTTATATGTCTCAGCAATTGCACTATTAAGTATTTATCCAAAGGATACAGAAAAAAGTGATTCAAAGGGGCACACTAACCCCAATGTTTATGGCAACACTATCCACAGTAGCTGAGTAGATAAAGAAGATGTGCTATGTCTATACAATGAAATATTACTCTGACATAAAAAAATGGAATTTTGCCTATCTAGCCACAATGTGGATAGAACTAGAGTGCATTATGCTAATCAAAATAAATAAGTCAGAGAACGACAACTATGTTATTTCACGTATACATGAAATTTAAGAAACAAAACTGATGAACATAAGGGAAAGGAAGGAAAAGTAAAATAGAATTAAAAACAGAGAATAAATTGAACACAACAGAATGAAATGGAAAGACATTGCATTTTCATGGATTTGAATAACAAATATTATTAAAAATATCCATTCTATTCAGAGCACTCTATGCCTTTAATGTAATCCCTATCAAAATACTAAAAGCATTTTTCACAGAACTGGAATAAACAATTCTAAATTTGTACCGAACCATGAAGGACCCCAAAGAGCCAAAGAAATCTTGAAAACAAAACAAAACAAAAGCAAAACACAGTTCCCGACTCCAAGTTATACTACAAATTGTAGTTGTCAAAATAGAGTAGAAATGGCACAGAAATAGACACATAGACCAATGGAATAGAATAAGAAACCCAGAAATAAGTCCACAATTATATGTTTATTAATCTTCAACAAAACAGAAAAGAATACCCACTGGGTAAACCCAATGTTATTGAGAAAACTGGACAGTGACCCTCAAAAGAATGAGACTTGACCACTTTCTTACACCATACACAATAACAAATTCAAAATTGATTAAAGATATAATGTGAGACCTAAAATCATAAAAATCCTAGAAGATCACAAAAGCAGTATTTTCTCTGACATTGGTCTTAACAATATTTTCTAGGTATGTCTCCTGAGGCAGGGAAAATAAAAGCAAATATGAACTATTGACACCACATCAAAATAAGAAGACTCTGCATGGAAAAGAAAATCAACAAATATAAAAGGCAACCTACTAAATGGAAGAGGATATTAGCAAATGATATATGTAATAAATGGCCAGTATCCAAATTATATGAACTTATACAATTCAACACCTCAAAAAACAATAAAATTTTAAGAATGGGCAGAAGAAATGAACAGATATTTCTACATGAAAAGATGTTCAATATCATTCATCATCAAGAAAATGAAAATTAAAACTACAATAAGATTCTTGTCCACACTTGTCAGAATGGCTTAAATCAACAACCGAAGAAATAAGGGTTGGTGAATCTGTGGAGAAAAACAAACCTTCGTGCACTGCTGATGGGAATGGAAACTGGGGCAGCCACTCCGGAAAACAGTGTGGAGGTTTCTCAAAAAGTTAAAAATAGAACTATCCTACAATCCAGTAATTACACTACTGGGTATTTACCTCCAAAATACAAAAACATTAATTCAAAGGGATACATGTACTGCTCTATTTATAGTCACAGTAATTGCAATAGCCAAATTATGGTGAGTTATACCTTACCATCACATTGTTGTAAATTATTGAGAGCAGAATTTGCTCCTTGCCATTGTAGGCTGTAATTCTCAACAGACTTGGTGGATTCAGACAAAATAAATGATACACACAGATGCACAGGCACATACTCCCCTCATGGTTGGAAATATGTTTAATTAAACACATAACTGAGGGACTCGATAACTTAAAAGGGGAACATTGAAGTAAGCCATTGATTCCTTCATTATAAATTTTATAAGTGACATCTGACATCACCATGCCAAATTTTAACGTAATAGGATGCAGTTTTCTTCCTTTCTTTTTTTGGTCTAATACTTTTTAATATTCCTACCAAGTCATGACAATATAGTAAAATAAGGTATATTGTAATTGTGCCTGTTTTGATAGGTTTGTGTGTTTGAGAAGGGGAACAGATACATTCTCTTTTTTAGTTTTTATTTCAGAACAGAACTTCCCACTCTATTCCAAAAAAGAAAAATGTGAGGAAAAGGCATATTTTTACCCAGGAGATTATGTTCCCTTTAATGTGCATGCTATTTCAATGGAAATCATGCTTTGGAAAAAGACTTTTTTTTTGTATATAAAAGAGGTTTTCATTAGAGACAAGATATGTCTGAAATTCCTAAATGTTATTTTTCTTTAGAACATTTCTTTAAGTTCCCAGCTGTCTTTTATTTCAGTTCACCTGCTAGAAAAAAACCACAGTCCTTTTGGATTATTGAGGAAAACAAGTTTTAGAGAAGGCCATACTGAATTCTAAAGCTCCCTTTGGGTCTTGTATTATGAGTTCTTATTCCCTTCTCTTCCACTAACCAACCGATGCCTTCAAGCCCAGGCCATCACACTATGTCAGCTTATCAAGGTGATGAGATTTCAAGTTGCTGAGCCACATCCATCTACTTTTTTCCTAATTTCCTCCTTAGAAAAAAATTTCTTTGTGATTAGTTAGGTTAGCCAAATTTTAATAAGTAAATGGAGCCACTGAGTATTAAAAGGTACCACATACCATGTTATGTGTTAGATGGTGTTCTCTAACAACAAGTAGAATTTATTAAGTACTTGCTATGTTCTCAATTGGTGTTTGAAAAATGTAACATATATTGACTCATTTCAATCTCATATCATTCTCATGGTATGCTATTACTTGCTCCTACTCAAGCAGGAGAAGGAATCTCAGAGAATAGGTAACTTGTATAAAATCTGTTAAGTGGAAGAGTTAAATTTGAACCAAGGCAGTCTATCTCTGGAGTCTGCAGGTCACCATTGCACTGTGCTATGCCATACTATTGCACTAACCCAACTTTAAAAAAAAATTGATATATAAATGGTGTAGAGCAATAGTGTAAGTTTAAGGAATACAATCTGTTGACTTGATACATTTATATATTGCAATATTATTACTATCATAACTAAGTTTGCACTTTAATCACATCACATTACTATCTTTTATGTGATCAGAACATTAAAGATCTAGTCTCTTAGTAGTTTTGATTATGTAATTCAGTATTATTGACTGTAAGCACAATGTTGTGCATTAGATTTCCAGAATTTATTCATTTTCTAACTTTGAGTATATATTTGGACAAACATCTCCCAATTACGACACACCCAGTCCCTGGTAACAACCATTCTACTCAGTATTGTTCATTTGTTTGTTTGTTTAGTCTTTCTTGGATTTCACCTATAAGTGACACTGTACAGTATTTGACTATCTCTGCATGACTTATCTCATTTAGCACAATGTTCTCAAGGTTCATCTATGTTGTTGCAAGTGACAAAATGTCTTTTTATGTGGCTGAATAACATATCATAACATATCTAATCACATCTTTTTTATCCATCATATTTTGATGGATACTTAGGTTGTGTCCATATCATGACTATTGTGAATCATGCTACAATAAATATGAGAGTGCAGATATTTAATATCCTGTTTTCCTTTCCTTTGAATATATACCCAGAAGTGGAATTGTTGGATCAAATGGTAGTTCTCTTTTGAGTTTACTGAGAAATATTCACACTGCTTTCCATAGTGGCTGACCCAATTATTACTCCCAGCAGTGCTGCACAAGCATTCCCTTTTCTCTGCATCCTCACACTATTTATTTCTTGTCTTATTGAAAGTCATTCTAACTTGAACAAGTGTGAGTTGATATCTCATTGTGGTTTAGATTTGCATTTTCCTGATGATTAATGACGTTGAGTATCTTCATGTACCTGTGGGCCTTTCAGATGTTCTTTGGAAAAATGTCTATCCAGTTATTTTACCTAATTTTCAATCATATTGTTTCATATTAAGGTATTACTTTCCAATGGGTCACTTCTGGTGCCTCCCTCCCCCTTCTGTTTATCCTCTGATATCAGTCCAAGCATTCCCACTCTACTTTACCTGATGTTTTCTGCCCCCAAAGACATCCAGAAGTTTATAATCTTATATCTCAGACTTAGTTCCTGCGTGTTCAGAGTATTCTAACAGATATTTAGCTCAGTTTAGGTGATTGGTTGAAACAGGGTCTCCTACTTCTCCTCCATCTTGACCCTCCTCAATCATATTGTTTGAAAGTTAAGTTGTATGAGTTGTTTACATATTTTAGGTATTCACAGCTTGTTCCATGATTAAATATTTTCTCTCACTTCTTAGATTATATTTTCTTTATTGTTTTTCCTTGCAGAAACTTTTTGGTTTGATGTAGTCCTACTTATGAATTTTTACTTTTGCTGTTTGTGCTTTTGGTGTCATATCTAAAGAATAGTTGTCAAGACCCATGTTAGTGAACATTTTCCTGTTGTTTTTCTGAGTTTTATACTCTCAGGTCTTATGTTTAAATTTTTAATTCATTTCAAGTTTTTTTTTTGTTTTGTCTTAAATAAAAACATTTATTTCATTTGTATGGAACCAGAAAAGACCCCAAATTGCTAAGGAAATGTTGAAAAAGAAAAACAAAACCGGAGGCATCCCGTTGCCTGATTTCAAGCTTTACTACAAAGCTGTGATCACCAAGAGAGCATGATACTGGCATAAAAACAGACACATCGACTAGTGGAACAGAGTAGAGGGTCCAGATATGGACCTGCTCTCTATGGCCAAATATCCTCAACAAAGCAGGAAAATAAATCCAGTGGAAAAAAGACAGTCTCTTCAATAAACGGTGCTGGGAAAATTGGACAGCTATGTGTAGAAGAATGAAACTCGATCATTCTCTTCCACCATACACAAAGATAAACTCAAAATGGATAAAAGACTTCAATGTGAGGAAGGAATCCATCAGAATCCTAGAGGAGGACATAGGCAGTAACATCTTCGACATCAGCCACAACAGCTTCTTTCAAGATATGTCTCCAAAGGCAAAGAAAACAAAAGAGAAAATGAACCTTTGGGACTTCATCAAGATCAAAAGCATTAGTAGAACACATCAACAAAAACTAGAAGCTTTTTTTTTTTTTAAAGAATCAATAAGACTGATAAGCCATTGGCCAAACTAACACAAAAGAAAAGAGAGAAGGCCCAAATTAATAAAATTATGAATCAAAAGGGAGAGATCCTGAATAACACCAAGTAAATAGAAACAAACATCAGAAATTATTATGAACAGCTATATGCCAATAAGTTAAGCAATCTAGATGAAATGGATGCATTCCTGGAAACCTATGAATTTCCAAGACTGCATCAGGAAGAAATTGACAACCTGAAGAGACTAATATCTAGTAACAATATTGAAGCAGTGATCAAAAACTTCTCAAAAAATAAGAGCCCAGGATCTGACGGATTCCCTGGGGAATTCTACCAAACCTTCAAAGAAGAAATAATACCTATTCTCCTGAAGCTGTTTCAAAACATTTAAGCAGAAGGAAAACTTCCAGACTCTTTTTATGAAGCCAGCATTACCCTGGTCCCCAACCAGGCAACAAACCCACCCAAAAGGAGAATTTCAGACCAATATCACTGGTGAATATGGATGCTAAGATTCTCAACAAGATCCTATCTAATATCATCCAACAGTATATTAAAAAGGTTATCCACCATGATTCAGCGGGATTCATCCCTGGGTTGCAAGGGTGATTCAACATTCACAAATCAATAAATGTGATAGAACAAATCAATAAGAGAAGAGAGAAGAACCACATGGTCTTCTCAACTGATACAGAAAAAGCATTTGAGAAGATACAGCATCCATTCCTGATTAAAATGCTTCAAAGTATAGGGATAGAGGGAACATTCTCAACTTCACAAAATCTATTTATGAAAAACCCACAGTGAATATCATTCTCAAAGGGGAAAAGCTGACAGCCTTCCCTTTGAGATCAAGAACATGAAAAGGATGCCCACTCTCATCACTCTTGTTTAACATAATATTAGAAGTCCTAGCAACAGCAATCAGATAACAAAGAGAAATAAAATGTATTCAAATTGGTAAAGAAGAAATCAAACTCTCTCTCTTCACATATGACCTGATACTTTATATGGAAAACCCAAAAGATTCCACCCCCAAACTACTAGAATTCATACAGCAATTCAGTAATGTGGTAGGATAAAAAAATCAATGTACAGAAATCAGTTGCTTTCTTATACACTAACAATGACAATACAGAAAAAGAAATTAGAGAATTGATCCCATTTACTATAGCACTAAGAACCATAAGATACCTGGGAATAAACCTAACCAAAGAGGTAAAGGATCTGTACTCGAGGAACTACAGAACACTCATGAAGGAAATCGAAGAAGACACAAAAAGATGGAACACCATTCCATGCTCATGGATCAGAAAAATAAACATTGTTAAAATGTCTATACTGCCTAGAGAAATCTATACTTTCAATGCCGTTTCAACCAAAATTCCACTGGCATTTTTCAAAGACCTGGAGCAAACAATCCTAAAATTTGTATGGAACCACAAGAGAGCTTGAATTGCTAAGGAAATGTTGAAAAAGAAAAACAAAACTGGGGTCATCATGTTGCCTGATTTTAAGCTTTACTACAAAGCTGTGATCACCAAGACAGCCTGGTACTGACACAAAAACAGACACATCAACCAGTGGAGCAGAGTAGAGAGCCCCGATATGGACCCTCAACTCTATGGTCAAATCATCTTCGACAAAGCAGGAAAAAATAAACAGTGGAAAAAAGACAGTCTCTTCAATAAGTGGTGCTGGGAAAATTGGACAGCTATGTGTAGAAAAATGAAACTCGACCATTCTCTTACACCATACACAAAGATAAACTCGAAATGGATAAAAGACCTCAATGTGAGGTAGGAATCCATCAGAATCCTAGAGGAGAACATAGACAGTAATCTTTTTAACATTGGTACAGCAACTTCTTTATTTTTTTAAATTAATTTTATTTTTTCAGTGTTCCAAGATTCATTGTTTATGCACCACACCCAGTGCTCCATGCAACACCTGCTTCCTTAATACCCACTACCAGGCTCACCCATCCCCCCACCTCCTCCCTTCCAAAATCCTGTTTGTTTCTCAGTGTCCAAAGTGTCTCATGGTTCATTCTCCCCCCAATAGCAGCTTTTTCAAATGTATTTGTGAAAGAATAATGAATATACTTATCTCAGTGCAATATACTTATCTACTTATCTCAGTGAAGCAAGACTTCTTATGATCCATCTTTCAACAACACACTAAATTTTTGTAGATGTGGTAGAAATTGGGTGCAGGAGGAAAAGAAATAAGCAAGGTGGCCAGAGCTGGACATCTGAACACACAGTAGGCTCCTGGGTCATTTCCCAGGTTTTTGAGGGTTAAGACTAACTGTGTGTGTCTCCACCCCCCCAATAAGTCACCTATTGCTATAATCAGATCTCATGTAATCTTGGGGCAAATTTCATGAATTCCCAGGCAACCTCCTGCAAAACTTTGACCCTTATCTCACAAGATCTCTGGACAAAACTTGGGAAATCAAAAGCCACTTCTTGGAACTCAGCCAAAACCTACTGAGAGGTCAGGCCACATCTTGAGACATCTGTGGCTATCTTTGAGACCTGGGGAGAAATCTCATTGGAATGTGACCCAGGTGGGAACTCCCTAGCCTCGATTCCTGTGAAGCATCATATGTAGCACTGGAACATGCCTTGATTGAGGACCCCTGGAACACCTGTAATGCCACAAAAGCCCCCAGATACCAGCACCACAAAGACACAAGTTGTTTCCATTGTATCTCCACCACCTTCATCATCCTGGGTGATTGGGGATCAAAACGGAGCACTGAAAAAGGGATGAATGGTCCTCCAGGTCCCTTATGGATACTACCTTGAAGGTGATAGACACAGGAGGGCAGTACGGTCATGAAGAGACAAAAGGATGGGAACTCACTCATCTTAACACACAGGAAGGCTCCCTGGGTGTCCCAGGCTTTTGACTATAAACTTCTGGGCCCCCAGGAGGACCTGGCACTCCCTAGCTGAGCCTCAGTTGTGCTAGTTAAGTGGGCAGGGATGATACACATCCCAGGATTGGGCACAACTACCAATATTTGCCATTTCACAAATTCTCCCAGATGCAACCTATACAAAGATGCAAGAGGTCTCACTCCTATATCTCTGGTGTTTCAACATCCTCTGTGAAGTTGGGGTAACAAGGAAGCACTAAATTCAGGATAATTGTGCCCTGTAGCATCTTATTAATACTAAACTTGAGGTAATAAAAACAGGAAGGCAGGAGGAGAAGGAAAGAAGCAGTGTGCCCCAGAACTTGACTTTGAGAACACAGACAGGCTTCCTGGGAGCTTTCCAAGTCTTTCAACATGATAAGTCTCTCTGTGTGTGTCTTGCCCACCACCCACCAAAAAAAGATAAGCCACCTCTCACCTTTGTCAGATTTCATGTAATCTTGGAACAAATCTCATGAATTCTCAGAATACCTCTGGGGAAACATGGACCAAATTTCATGTGATCTCTTCACAGGTGTCATGGGGTCAAAGGTTACTCTTTGGATATTGACAAAAATCTCCTGAGAAACCAGGTAAAATCTTGTGAGAACTATCTTGCAAGAGATGGCAAGAAATCTCAGGGAACTCAGCATGGGAGGGAACACCCAGCCACAATTCCTGTGCAGATAATAAGTAGTACTAGGAAATTACTGGATTGAGGATACCTGAGAACACCTGGCATTCCACAAATGCTCCTGCCAGTATGATGTGGTGGTAAAAATGGACCCATGAAAGAGGGATGAATGGGCATCCAATTCATTACTGACACTACATTAACTACATTAGAGGTGATGGGCAAAGGAGGGCAACAGAGTGTGAGCTGGCTCATCTGAACACACAGATATCTCCCTGTGTGCTTTCCCAGGCTTTTGGCTATTCAGGACCATTGGTTTGAGACTCAGCATCTAAAGAAACAAGCTGCCAGATCTTTCATGGTCTTGGGGGCAATCTCATATGATCTAGGTCTATATCTCAGGAGATCCCATACAAACTTCATGAGATCTTGGGCCCAGGCAGTGAGAGGGCAAAAACTCATGAGATCTTTGACCAAACCTCCCAGGTCCTTGGAAGGACTTGGCACTCCTTTGCCCAACCTCCTTTGTCCTGGTGAAGTAGGTAGGGATGGTACATTCCAGGATTGGGCACAACTGCCAATATATGTGGTTTCATAAATTCTCCCAGAAGCGACCTGCATGGAGACACTAGAGGTCTCAGCCCTATATCCCTGGTGTCTCAGCATCCTGGGTGAAGTGGGGGGTACCTGGATAGCACTAAAACAGGATGAATGGCCCCTGTGCCCTCTTATTCACACTAAATTGGAGACGATAGAAATAGGAAGGAAGAAGGATAAGGAAGAAGCAATAAGCCCCAGAGCTGGACATCTGAGAACAAAGGGAGCATCCCTGGGGGTTTTCCTAGGCTTTCAACATGTTAAGGCTCTCTGTGTGGGTCTCATCTCACCCCTTGTCCCACTAGAGAGAGAGAGAGAGAGAGAATCCCCCTCTTAACTTTAGCCAGATCTCATGTAGTCTTGGGGGAAAATCTTGTAAATTTCAGGCTACCTCTGGTGAAACCTTGGACCAAATCTTACATGTTCTCTGGAAAAACCCCATGAGATGAATGGCCACTCTTCAGAAATATGCCATAATCCCCAGAATTCAGGCCAGATCTCTCAAGATCTATGACCAAATCATATGACAACTGGGAAGAAATCTCAACAGAACTTGATAGATGAGGGAACTCCTTGGCCTCAACTCCTGTGCAGCCTATTAGGTCATTTTGGGACATTCCTGGGTTGAGGATACCTGGAAACACCTGACACTGTAGAAATGTCCCCATATCTCATGTGATGTGGAAGTAATAACAGAAGGAGGAATGAATGGACCTCCATGTGCCTTATTTGTACTACATTAGAGGTGATAGATGCAGGAGGGTGGTAGGTTCAGGAAGAAGCAACAAGTATGGGAGCTGGTTCATCTGAACACACAGGAACTCTCCTCAGGTGCTTTCTTAGGCTTTTGACAATCCAAGACAGTCTGCTGAAGACTTGTCACCTCTTCCTCTGCCATATCTTTTGTGATCTTGGGGCAAATCTCTCATGATCTCAGTTCAAATCTTGGGAGAACTCACCCAAATCTCATGAGATCTCAGGCTCAGTCAGTGAGATCTAGGGCCAAAAGCTGTGAGAACTCTGGCCAAAGCTCCTGGGCCCTCAGGAGGACTTGGCCCTCCCTAGCAGTCTCCTTTGTACTGCTTACCTGGATAAGAATGGCACATCAAGGATTGGGCACAACTGCCAATATATGCAGTTTCACAAATGTTCCCAGATACGACCTGCATGAAGACACTATATCCTTAGTGTTTCAGCATCCTGTGTGAAGGGGGTTGGGGGATAAAAAGGCAGATCTGTTTTCAGGATGAATGGGCCCTGTGGCCTCTTCTTCATATGAAATTGGAGGTGATAGATACAGGAGCGCAGGAGGAGAAGGAAAGAAGCAACATGTCCTGGAACTGGCCAACTGAGCACATAGGGAGGTTCCTTGGGAGATTTCCCCAGCTTTTAACATGTTTAGGCTATGTGTGTCTCACACCACCACCGCAAAAAAAAAAAAAAAAAAAAAAAAAAAAAAAAGTGCCCTCATAATAATCTTGGAGCAAATCTTGTGAATTTCAGGCTACCTCTCCTGAAAGCTTGGACCACATCTCATGATATCTCTGGACAAATCTCTTGAGATCAAAGGCCACTCTTGAAACTCTGCCAAAAACCTCGTGAGAGTTCAGACCAAATCTCCTGAGATCTGGGGAGAAATATCACAGGGACCTGGCAGGGGAGAGAATTCTCTAAACTTGACTCCTGTACAGCACAGTAGGTAGTGCTCAGACTTTCCTGGATTGGGGATACCTGGGAACACCTCACTTTCCACAGATGCCTCCAGATGCCATTGTGATGTGGGGCAAAATGGGCCCATAAACATGGGATTAATGGGCCTCCAGGTCCCTTATTGACATTGTGTTAAAGGTGATACACACAGGAGAACAGTAGGTGCAGGAAGAGGCAACAAGCCTGGGAGCTGGCTCATCCGAACACACAGGAAGACTCCATGGGTGCTTTTCCAGGCTTTTGACAAATTGAGACAGTTTGTTTGAGATTCACCCCTGGCAGCAACAAACCACCTCTTCCCTCTGACAAATCTCACATGATCGTGGGACAGTCTTGTATGATGTCAGTTCAAATTTCATGAGATCTCTGGCCCAGTCAGCAAGATACAGCCAGCAAGATAAAAACTCCTGGGCCCTCAGGAATACCTGGAACTCCCTGCCAGAGCCTCTCTTGCACTGCTGAATTAGATAGGCATGGCACATTGCAGTGTGGGCACAGCCACCAATATTTGTGATCTCACAAAAACTTCCATGTATGACTTGCACAAAGGCACAAGGAGTCTCACTCCTATATCCTTAGTGTTTCAGCATCCTGGGTAAAGTGTGGGCAACAAGACAACACTGAATTCAGGATGAATGATTTTTTTTTCACAGTAATTTTGAGGTGGTAGAAACAGGAGGGCAGGAGAAGGAAGAAACAATGTGCATGGGAGCTGGATCATCTGAAAACACAAGCAGTCTTCTTTGGTGCTTTCCCTATCTTGGGCCTCTTCAGGAAAGTCTATTTGTGACTAGCTCCAACCCAAAACAAGGTCCTTGTTTCTGTTGCCAGATCTAACAAAATCTTGTTGCGTGTCTTGCAGGATCTCACTATAAACATCACAAGGTTTCAGCCACAAGTCTCACGAGTACCTGGGCCAAATCTCATGAAATCTATGGCCAATTCTCATATCACATCAAGACAAATGTCAAGGGAACTTAGCAGGAGTAGGCACTTCAGAGCCTTCCCTCCCTTGCATAGTTTAAGTAGAGATACGCCTGGGATATGCTTGAGTTTGAGACATCTGGGAACCTGTCATAAAACAAACAGCTTCACATATCACCAGCATAAAGACACAGGGTGTCTTAGTCATGTCTCACCTCCTATCGTGTCCTGGATGATGTGAAGCTAACAACAGGGCACTGAAATAGGGCTAAATTGGGGATACAAATAGGGCTAAATTGGGAAGACAAGATGGCGGGAAAGTAAGAAGAGGCGCCCTTTCAACCTGTACCCTAAAGTGAGCTGATTACCTTCCAAAGAACTCCGATCACCCACAAAAACAGCCTGACATCAGAATTATACACGTTTGGATCTCTACAGGAGCAGAAGACACCAGTGGGCAGGTAAAGCAGAGTGGGAACATCGGAATGATATTGGAAGATAAGCAAAAGGGGGAGGGAGCCACCAGAGGCGACCCACTGGAAAGTAATACCCCTAATACGAGAGTGCCCTGCGTCTGGGGACCAGCATTAACTTGGAGTCTGGTAGAAAGCACTCAAAAAAGGAAAGGATCAATTGTAAATATCTATGTCCCCAATATGGGTGCATTTAGGCCATTCACATTGAGAGTGATTATTGATAGATGTGTTTTTATTGACATCGTGTTACCTTTGAAGTCTTTCTTTCTGTAGATTGTCTCTATATTTCTGTTCAATGCTATTCTTAGGATTTTTCCTCTTTTATAGTACCCCCCCCCCCTTAATATTTCCTGCAGTGTCAGCTTGGTGATTGCATAGTCTTTTAAGCCTTGTCAGTCTTTGAAACTCTTTATCTCTCCATCCATTTTGAATGTCAGTCTTTCTGGATAAAGTATTCTTGGCTTCATGTTCTTCTCATTTCGTGCCCTGAATATATCTTGCCAGCCCTTTCTGGCTTGCCAGGTCTCTGTGGACAGGTCTGATGTTATTCTGATGGGCTTTCCTCTGTAAGTAAGGAGCCTCTTTGTCCTAGCGGCTTTCAAGAGATTATATCTACAATTATGATTCCTCAATTTGACTATCAGGTGCCTTGATGTTTTTCTGGAATCTATAATCTTGGGTGGAGACCATTCGGCCTCTAGTACATGAACGTTGGTTCCATTCACGAGATTGGGAAAATTTTCATGAAGAACTTGTTCCACTATATCTTCTAGACTTCTTTCTTTCTCCTCCCCTTCAGGGATTCCAATAATTCTGATGTTGGAACGTTTCATGGCATCATTTATTTCCCTGATTCTGTTTTCGTGGCTTCTAAGCTGTTTGTTCCAGGCTTCCTCCTGATCCTTTCTCTCTATGTGTTTGTCCTCCAGATCACTAATTCTATCTTCTGTCTCAGTTACCCTAGCTTTTAGAGAATTTAGATAAGATTGGAACTCATTGAGAGCATTGTGAACCTCATCCCTGGTAGCTTTCAGCTCTGCCCTAACATTGTGAACATCCTGTCTGGTCGCTTTCAGTTCAGCCCTAATCAATTCCATTTAGTCATCCATGGCTTTCTCCAAGCTAGCTATTGCCTGGATAATTGTTAGCCTGAATTCTCTTTCCAACATATTGTCTATGTTGATAGCTGTTAGCTCTGTTGCAGAAGACCCATCCTCTGTATTTTTCTTCTGTTGGGCATTCCTCCTCCTAGTCATTTTGGTGAGAGATGGCTGAACGGATGTAGCTGGATGCATCGACCGTGGTGTAGTCAAGGTGCACCCTGAAACGCTTCTGAGCAATCAGGATTCCCCACCCAAATGAGAGAAAAAAGAAAAGAAAAAGAAAAAGAGAGAGAGAGAGAGACAGGAAAGAAAGGGAAGATAAAAGAGAAGGTTCAGCCCAAATGGGCCCCAAGGTAAGATTTATGAAGTATACAAACAAAAACAGACAAACAAAAAGACTGATAAAATTATATGAACGGAGAAAAAAAATTTATATATATATATAGGCAAATAAAGGAAGAACCTCGTCAAAAAGAACCCCAAGTATAAGATTTATATACTATCAGGACAAACAGAAATACAGAGAAACACTGGCAGAAGAAAAAGATGGGAAAGTGGTTATAAAGTCTCAGTGTGGACGAGGAAGTTTGTTTTGATTCTTCCTGGATGTATCTTGATATCTTTGTTAAAGGACTCAACTTTCCTAAAATAAAGGGGGATTAAAAATTGGTTTACCTATAGGGGTAGCATTGATTGGGGGAAGGGGATTACCTTGAAGTTTAACTCTATATGAATATTAGAAAATAAAAATAAAAAAAGAATAAGCTAGACTAAACTAAACTAAAATTAAAAAAAAAGAAATTTAAAAAATAGAAATGCGAAAGAAAAACACAGGTGTATGTATCAAAAAGTTCAGGTTAGAAGGTTATTATGGAATTTGATGTACTGGACATCTCACTGTGATGGTAAATAGGTTAAAAAAGTATCTATATATATATAAAAAAATGAACCAGAATAGTGGGAACAAGTTAAAAATAAAAGTTGTCCTATGAAGTAGTGGTGGTTGTTCTCTTGTCGTCTTTTTTTTTTTTTT
>PJEN01007735.1:0-73167 GCA_004024605.1 Pteronura brasiliensis | reverse complement strand
CACCTTGACCGCTTTTGATAGGTTTAGAGGAAAGCAAACTGCACCCTGACCTCCCTCTCAGAAAGAAGCCTCAGTCTAGTCCCCTGTGGGTGTTACAGAGTCCATATAAATTTCCCCCTTGGTCGCTGGCAAAGCAGGTTCTGAGTCGCGGTCCCTGGGGGCGCAGGATCTTCTGCTTGTACCCAAAAACCACAGCAGGGGCGGCTGTCTGGGCAGCTCCAGACTGCCAGAGAGGTTCCAAGCAGCGATCGGATCGCACACTGAGATTTTCCCGCTGGCCTGGGCTGGGAGTGCCTGGTCTTTCTGGGTCTAAGAGCGCCTGGCCTGCACGCACCTCTCTCAGGGGAGGCTGTGGGTCGTGTGCGCATCTCAGGCTATGAGAGCAGAGCTCAGGTCCGAGAGCACCAGGCTAGGCCTTCGTGCACCTTTCTCAGGGGAGAGTTTGGGGCACGCGCACATCTCAGGCTCTGAAACAATGGCGCGGGTCTAAGAGCGCTGGTCTGGGCCTTCGAGAACCTCTTTCAGGAGAGGGTGAGGGGCGAGGGCATCTCAGGCTCTATAGCATGGTTCAGCATTCTGCCAGCTGGTAAGGCTCCCAGCCCCTCACAGGAGCCAGACCCCACGCATTCTCGGGCGCGCTGGCAGCTCAGGGACCAAGACCTGGTTTCTTCGCTGCACTCTCTCTGGCTCATCACCAGGGGAGGCTGTCCTGGGTCCGGGATTTAAGCCCTTGTCCCTAGCCATCCCGATTCCCACAATTTCCCACCCCCCACCCCGCGATCCTTTGCTCTTTCTGAGTGCTTTCAACCAGTCTCCAAATTAGTGCTGGTCCCCAGATGCAGGGCACTCTCATATTTGGGGTATTACTTTCCTAATCGGTCGCCTCTGGTGTCTCCCTCCCCCTTTTGTGTGTCTTCCCATATCAGTCCGACGTTCCCACTCTGCTTTACCTGCCCACTGGTGTCTTCTGCCCTTGTAGTGATCCAGACGTGTAAAATTCTGATCTCAGGCTGATTTCATGGGTGATCGGATTTCTTTGGTAGGTATACAGCTCACTTTAGGGTACAGGTTGAAAAGGAGCCTCCTCCTACTTCCCCGCCATCTTGTCTCCTGAATCCCTGGTGGATAATCTTTTTAATGTGCTGTTGGATCCTATTGGCTAGGATCTTGTTGAGAATATTAGCATCCATATTCATTGGGGATATTGGTCTGAAATTCTCCTTTTTGGTGGGGTCTTTGCCTGATTGGGGTACCAGGGTAATGCAGGCTTCATAAAAAGAGTCTGGAAGTTTACCGCCTGCTTCAATTTTTTGAAACAGCTTCAGGAGAATAGGTGTTATTTCTTCTTTGAAAGTTTGGTAGAATTCCCCAGGGAATCTGTCAGGTCCTGGGCTCTTGTTTTTTGGGAGGTTTTTGATCACTGCTTCAATCTCGTTACTAGATATTAGTCTCTTCATGTTGTCAATTTCTTCCTGATGCAGTCTTGGAAGTTCATAGGTTTTCAGGAATGCATCCATTTCTTCTAGGTTGCTTAACTTATTGGCATATAGCTGTTGATAATAATTTCTGATGTTTGTTTCTATTTACTTGATGTTATTCAGGATCTCTCCCTTTTGATTCATAATTTTATTAATTCGGGCCTTCTTTCTTTTCTTTTGCATTAGTTTGGTCAATGGTTTATCGATCTTATTGATTCTTCCAAAAAACCAGCTTCTAGTTTCATTGATGCATTCTACAGTATCTCTAGATTCTATCTCATTGATTTCTGCTGTAATCTTGGTTATTTCCCTTCTTGTGTGTGGAGTTGGCTTAATTTGTTGTTGATTCTCCAGTTCTTTAAGGTGTAGAGACAGCTGGTGTGTTATAGATTTTTCAGTTTTTTTGAGGGAAGCTTGGATGGCTATGTATTTCCCCCTTAGGACTGCCTTTGCCGTATCCCATGTGTTTTGGATCAAAGTGTCTTTATTCTCATTGGTTTCCATGAATTGTTTAAGTTCTTCTTCAATTTCCTGGTTGATTCAAGCATTCTTAAGCACGGTGGTCTTTAGCTTCTAGGTATTTGAATTCCTTCCAAACGTTTCCTTGTGGTTGAGCTCCAGTTTCAAAGCATTGTGATCTGAGAATATGCAAGGAATAATCTCGATCTTTTGGTATCCATTGAGCCCTGATTTGTGACCCAGTATGTGGTCTATTCTGGAGAATGTGCACTTGAGAGGAATGAGTATTCTGTTGTTTCAGGGTGGAATGTTCTGTATATATCTATTAGGTCCATCTGGTCCAATGTGTCATTAAATGCTCTTGTTTCTTTATTAATTTTCTGCTTGGATGATCTGTCTATTACTGAGAGTGGTGTGTTAAGATCTCCTACTATTAATGTATTCATATCAATATGACTTTATCTATCTTGATTAACAGTTGTCTTATGTAATTGGCTGCTCCCATGTTGGGGGCATAAGTATTTACAGTTGTTAGATCTTCTTGGTGGATAGTCCCTTTAAGAATGATGTAGTGTCCTTCTGTATCTCTGACTACAGTCTTTAAAGTCTAATTTATCTGATATGAGAATCACTACCCCAGCCTTCTTTTGAGACCCCTTGGCATGAAAGATGCTTCTCCATCCCTTCACTTTCAGTCTGGATGTGTCCTTAGGTTCAAAATGGGTTTCTTGTAGACAACATATGAATGGGTCCTGTCATTTTATCCACTCTGCAACCCTGTGCCATTTTATGGGCGTGTTTAGATCATTTGCATTGAGAGTGATTATTGGGAGATACGTTTTTATGGACATCATGTTACCTGTGAAGTCTTTGTTTCTATAGATTGTCTCCATATATTTCTGTTCAATGATATTCCTGGGTTTTTCCTCTTTTATAGAACCCCCCCCCTTAATATTTCTTGCAGTGCCAGCTTAGTGGTCACATACTCTTTTAAAACTTGCCCACCTTGGAAGCTCTTTATCTCTCCATCCATTTTGAATGTCAGTCTTGCTAGAACAGGTATTCTTGGCTGCATGTTTTTCTCATTTAGTGCCCTGAATACATCTTGCCAGCCTTTTCTGGCTTGCCAGGTTTCTGTGGACAGGTTTGACATTATTCTGATGGGCTTACCTCTGTACATAAGGAATCTCTTCGCCCTAGCTGTTTTCAAGAGTTCCTGTCTAAAATTATGATTCATCATTTTCACAATCAGGGATCTCAAGGTCTTTCTAGATTCTATGATCTTGGGGGCATACCTTTCCACCTCTAGAACATGAATGCTTGTTCCATTCACAAAATTGGTAAAATTTTCATGGAGAATTTGTTCAACTATATCTTCTAGTCTTCTTTCTTTCTCCTCCCCCTCAGGGATTCCAATAATTCTGACATTGGAACTTTTCATGGCATCATTTATTTCCCTAATTCTGTTTTCATGGCTTCTAAGCTGTTTGTTTCAGCTTTCCTCCTGATCCTTTTTCTCTATCCGTTCGTCCTCCAGATCACTAATTTTATCTTCTGCCTCAATTACCCTAGCTTTTCGAGAATTTAGATTATATTAGAACTCATTGAGAACATTGTGAACATCATCCCTGGTGGCTTTCACTTCTGCCCTAATCAATTCCATTTTGTCATCAAAGGCTTTCTCCAACCTAGCTATTGCCTGGATAATTGTTAGCCTGAATTCCCTTTCTGACATACTGTTTATGTCCATATCCTATAGCTCTGATGGAGAGGGCCCAGTCTCTGAAACTTTCTTCTGTTAGGCATTCCTCTTCCTAGTCATTTTGGTGAGAGATGGCTGAATAGATGTGTAAGTGAATGTTTCAACTGTGGTGCAAGCTAGGTGTACCCTGGAGTGCTTTTGACCAATCGAGAGTCCCCACCAAAAAGAAAGAAAAAAGAAAAAATAAGGGGGGGTGGAGAGAGAGACACACAGGAAAAAAAAAAAAAAAGAGATAAAATAAAAGAGAAGGCCCAGCCCAAATAGGCCCCAAAGTAAGACATATGAAGTAAACAAACACAAACAAATAGATGACAAGAGAAAAATAAATAAATAAGTAAGAACCCCATCAAAATGAACCCAAAGTATATAATTTATATACTACCAGAACAAAAACAAATACACAGAAACACTGACATAAGAATAAGATGGGCGGGTGTTTATCAATTCTCAATGTGGGCGAGGAAGTTTATATTGATTCTTCCCGGATGTATCTTGATAGCTTTGTTAAAGGACTCAACTATCCTGAAATAAAGGGGTACTAAAACTGGTTTACCTATAGGGGTAGCATTGATTGGGTAAAGGGGATTGCGTTGAAGCTTATCTCTATATGAATATAAAAAAAATAAAAGAAAAGAAATTTAAAAATAGAAAAGCAAATGATAAACGGATATATGTATCATAAAAGTACAGGTTAAAGGTTAGTATGGAATTTGATGTACTGAACATCTCATTGTGATGGCAAATAGGTTAAAAAGGAATATTAAAAAAAAAAATGAAAAGAGCCAGAATAGTGGGAATGAATTAAAAATAAAAGTGTATCTATGAAGTAGTGTTGGTTGTCCTCTTGGTTTTGTTTGTTTGTTTGTTTGTTTGTTTTGGCTGGCTTTCTTGGGGAGTGGCCTACCATGTGGTTTTTCAGGGAGTCTTGCTAGAGTTGAGTCCTCCTGCCCCCATCAAGGGGCTGGGTTCTGAGGAAACTGGTTTTTGAGGCTTTTGTTCTCTGGAAAGGTTTTTTTGTTTGTTTGTTTGTTTGTTTGTTTTTTCTCCCCTTGGCAGCTTTTGGCCATTCTTTGGAGGTTTAGAGAGAAAGGCAAATTGCACCCAGACCTTTATCTCAGAGAGAAACCTCAGTCTGTTCCCCTCTGGGTGCTCCAGAACACATAAATTCTCCCTCTGCCACTGGCAGATCACGTCCCCAGTCACAGTCTCTGGGGTCACAGGAACTCTCACTTGTACCCCAAACCACGAGAAATACTAGCTGCAGCTGTCTGGGCAGGTCCAGACCATCAGAGAGGTCCCAACAAGAGATAGCACACTGAGATTTTCACACTGGCCCGGGCTTAGAGTGCTCAGACTCTCTGGGTCCTAGCGAGCCACAGGCCTCTCTCAGGGGAGGCTGTGGGGCGCTACTCAGACCCTGGTTGCGCGCACGTGCACAGTGAAAAAGGCTGTGGTTCTGCCAGCTGGCGTCCACAGCAAGCTGTGGCATCCACAGCAGGCTTCTTTACCCTGATGGGAGCCACCACCCAGATACTATCAGGCATGCCAGCGGCTCAGGGACCAAGACCTGGTTTCTTTGCTGCACTCTTTGGTTCCCTGCTGACAGTGGCAGTCCTGGGACTGTGGACTTAAGCCCTGTCCCTAACCACCCAATTCCACCAATTTCCCCTTAAGATCTTTTGCTCTTTTTGAGTGCTTTCAACCAGACTCCAAGTTAATGCTGGTCCCCAATCATAGTACACTCTCGTACTGGGGTATTACTTTCCAATGGGTCGCTTCTGGTGGCTCCCTCACCCTTTTGTTTATCTTCCAATATCAGTCTGATGTTCCCACTCTGCTTTACCTGTCCACTGGTGTCTTTTGCCCTGGTAGAGATCCAGAAGTGTATAATTCTAATCTCAGGCTGATTTCATGGGTGATCAGAGTTCTTTGATAGGTAATTAGCTCACTTTAGGGGACAGGTTGAAACAGAACCTCCTCCTACTTCTCGCCATCTTGTCTCCCCCTCTCTCTCCAGTGTTTCTAACTGGAACTCAGTGCGGTATTAAATGCAAGGGCTCTCTCTGGGCAGGCCATGCCATGGAGAGCTCTGTGCATGGGTGAACTCTCTTCTCTTCCTAATGAAGGCCTGTCCATCAGCTGGGAGATGGAGACAAGCTTGGTACAGATCAGCAAGCTGACACCAGCCATCCAGGTGTTAAGCAGGCGTGTGTGTTTTTGTGCACATGTGTGTGCCTGTGTGCGTGTGTGTGTGTGTATGTTTGTGTGTCTGTCTGTGTTCATTATTTGAATAGTGTGTGGCATGGCATATGGGTGAGTTTGTAGATAGTGTGGTTTGCATGTGATGTGAGTGGGATAAGTGTTCTGACTTTGTGGTGTGTGTGGTCTATGGAGGTGTTTTGAATATGTGGGTGTAGCTGAGTGTAGAGGTGTGGTGTTTGTGTGTGTAGTTCCTGAGTGGTGTATATGTGGTCTGTTTTCTGTGTTATATGTGTAGTTTGTGTGTGTTGGAGATGTGTTTTGTGTAGTGTATGTTTGTTCTTTGTGTAGTGTGTGTAAGGACCTATTTAGAAACTGTCCCTGCTCCCCTTCCCCCAGGGGATTTACTTGGAGACAAGTCCCGGAAACCAGATTCTGGTAACAAAGCCCAGATACAAAGGTGGGTCAGGCCAGGTGGAGACCTCCGATCAGTGTGGGGATTGTGTACGTCTCCCTGGTTACCAAGGAATATGGGCCCCGCCCTTTGGGAGCCTTTTGGCGCCAATCCTAATCAAGGTGTAATAGGCTGGTTCAAATGTCCACTAGGGTAAATTGTAATTCAATTGGTTACCTAGCATCACTGTGGAGTTTCCTGTGTGTGTTACAATCTCATTGGTCACCTGTGCGTGGCCAGGCCCAACTGCATGGCCTTTGCCCTTAAAAACTAGTCTGTGAAACAGGGAAGGGTCGCCCTCTCTTGTAAGAGGTGCGTCCCCGAACAATCGGTTAGATTCTTGATGCTTGGCGTGAAATAAAGCTTTGCTTGACCTTCGCTTTATATCAGTCTCGCTCCTTTAATCAAGGACCCATTATTGGGGCATAACAGTGTATATGGGTGGGGTATCTGTGGTGTGTATATATGATATACGTGCAGTGTGTTTGTGGTGCATGTGTTGTGCATGGGTTATTTGTGTGCTCTGTGCATGGTGTATGTGTGATGTGGTTTTGGGTGGTCTGTGTGAGCTGTATGTGGTGTATTGATGGTGTGTGCGTGCTCTGTGTGTGTGAGTGCGTGTGTGTGTGTGTGTGTGTGCCTACTGTGTTTGCATGTGGTCCATGTGTGGTGTGTTGGTGGGAGATGCATGGTGCACATGGTACATTGTGGTTTGCATATGGTGTGCATGTTGTGTGACCTGTTTTTTCTGTTGTTGAAGTGTGAGTGTCTGGCATATATATGGCGTGTGTTGTTAGGTGACCTGTGTGTACTTAGTACATGCCTGTAATGTGTGTTGCATGTGAGGTGTACATTATATTGTGTAAAGTATTTATGTGTATGTTGGTGTTTGTGTGGGTTTTGTGTGTTCATTTGGCCTATGTCTGGTGTGTGTGTGAGGCCAGTGTGTTGTGTTTCTATGGTAAGTGTGTGGTGATGTAAGGAGTGGGTGAGTTGTAGAGTTGTGGCATGTGGACAGTGTATGCAGGCTGGGTAGGTGCTGTATGTGTGGTGACTCTTGGTGCAGCTGTAGTGTGTGTGAGGGGAGTATGTGGCATTTTTGTGTATGGGGTGTCCAGTGCCTTTTTGGTAGGTTCGCGTTTGGTATGTGTGTCGTGTGTGTTTGAGTGTGCATTTTGTGGAATATGTGTAGTGCATGTATTGTATTGGGTAGTGTGTGTGGTCTCTATGATGTGGGTAGGGGTGTGTGTGTGTATGTGGTCTATGTGTTGTATGTATCATGTGTCTTTTATTTGTGAGGCACATGTGGTAAATGTGTCAATTATGTGTGGTATGAATTTGTTGCCTGTGTGTTATACTCGTGGATTCAATGTGGGATGTGAGTGGTGTGTCTCTTCTTGTGCAATGTTTGTATGGTGTGTGGTGTGTGTTTGCATTGTATAGGTGGTGTGTGTTGTAGGTGTGATATGTCTGTGTTGTAGGTATGCCCATTTGGTGGCCTTTTGGAGTGTGTGTACTATGAGTGTTGAGTGTGGTGTTCATGTGTTTTCATGGTGCATGGGTGAGTGTGGTTATGTGTGTGGTGCCAGTCTGTGTGTGATTGACAAGTGCTGGTGTTGTATGAGTGGTGTGACTATTGTAGGTACTGTGTCTTCAGCTTCTGAGGTTTCTTTGTGGTGTGGGTGTTTGGCATTTGTGTGGTGTTTGTGGGGTTTCTGTGTGTGCAGTATACGTGTAATTGTGTGGTGCATGTGTGATGTCTGTGTGTGATTGTGTGTGCTGTGTGTGCAGTGTGTGTCATGTGTATTTCGTATTTGTGGTGTGCATGTCTGTAGGCATTTTGTGTGTGTTTGAAAGTGTGTGTGTGTTACATACACATTGTGTGTGGTATGAGGTGTATGTGTGACGAATTTGGTGGTAGTGGACTGGTGAATGTGTCGTCTAGGAAATTTGAGTGTGGTGTCTGACGTGCATGTGAGTTTCTGTAGGAAAATGATGGCGTGTGCCTTCTTATGTGTGTGTGTGTGTGTGTGTGTGTACACCCACAATGTTCTGTTTCAGTGACGTATTTGCGTTAAATATACTTGGCGCTCCTGGTGTGACTGTGCTGTATATGAGGTAAATGAAATGTGTGTGTGTGGTGTGTGTGTGGTATATATGTTTTTTGGGTGGTGTGTGTATAGTAGGTGGGTGTCATACATTGTGCATTTTGTGTGTGGAGTGTGTGTGTGTGTAGTTAACTTGGGGTGCATTCTGTATGTCTAAATGTGTGCTACATTGTTGGGTGAGAGTCTTGTGTGTGGCACAAGCATGGTATATGTTGCATATGTGCACAGTGTGTTTGGAGATTGTGTGGTAATGTGTGTCTATGTGTCTGTGGCATAGGTATGGCGTGTGGTGTGTGCATATTATGTGTTTTCAAGTGTGTGAAGGGTGAATGCAGTGTATATGTATGTGTTCTGTGTAGGAGTGGTGGGTGTATGGTGTATGTCTTGTATGGGTGTGCTCTATTGAAGTGTGTAGGTGTTTGGCGTATGGGTGTGGTGTGTGTGTGAGGTATTGGTACTGTGTCTCCAGGCACTGTGTTGTGTGTGGTGGTCCTGTGTAGTTTGTGAGTTTGTGCCATGGGCATGTGATGGAAGTGTGCCTGGGTCTGCTGTTTGTGTGGTGTCTGTGGGGTATGCAATTGCATGTGGTACACGCAGGTGTGAGAATGGCATGGGTGGGGTGATTGGATGGCTAATCGTCAGTGCACTGACCACTGTCCTTTGAGCAACAACTGTACAGGGACAGGAGGGCCATCCTTCTGGGGAGATAACAGACACCAATTATGCTCAGTTACACAGAAACAACGTGAGAACTCATCAAAATCTTCTTTTGATGGCAGTGTGAGTGAGAGCTCTATCCCCCCCGAATGTGAGCCATGTCTTTACATAGTCAGAAATATGGAAGCTTATAGGAAGGTGTACTGAGAGGATCCACGTTCTACACTTCACACAGGAGAGGGGGAAAAGAAAAATCTGCTAGGGAGAGATCTCACTTTGTTTCCCCTTGCCCCAGAGATGAGGCCGACTACCACCCAAACCCTATAGTTTGGCCCACACACAAACATTTTCTGCTGAGCCTCTTCAAACCCCCGAAGGTTCCTGATGTCCCAAATGTTCTGAAACGAACGTTTGAGGGGCCCTGTGGCACAACATCGTCACAGTCCTAAGATCTCTGCGTGATCCCTATGTTAGAGAGAGGCTCTAAGACACTAGCTCAGAGTGATCCCTTGGGTTCATCTAGTTTTGGGTAAAAAGAAAAGGGTAGGGCCCTCTGGTTCGCTCCGGGGGCTAAGAATCTGATTCTTGGTTGCAACCGAGGCCAGCATCTCATGGGTTGTGAGATGAGGCCCCAAGGCCAGCTCTGTGCTCAGCAGGGAGTTTACTTGAAGGTCCTCTCATTCTGAGCCTCCCACTAGTCATGTGTACTCTCCTTCCTCTCTCTCACATAAATCAGTAAATAAACCCTAAGGAAAGAATGAAAGGGTCAACCTGGATACACAGAAGTTTAAAGTTCATGAGGAGAGATGAGAATGGCCTCATGTGGTGAGTGGCATTGCATCATGCCCTGGCAAGTGGACCACCTCCAGAGGAGCTAACACCTGTGAACTTGGGCAAAGAGAAATCTCCATTGTTTGCATATGGGACCCCTGTCAGCAAGAGGCTGACATTCTCCCCTCAGGACGACAGGGACAGCTTTTGGACTTGGCTGTTTCCCGACCCATCTCACTGGTGCATAGAGATAGCAGAGGTTCAACAGTACCATGCGGGTGCTTGCCACTGCTGCTCAAGCGTTGAGAATGGGACCTTGGTCCAGATGACTTGAAAGGGCAGTTTCTGCACTAACCATGTCCTGAGGCATACTGCATGTGCACAGCTTATCTGCTGTTCATAATGAAGGCATCTGGATGAGCCAGGGGAGGGAAACAACCTCATTATTGGGCATCATGATCACACCTGTTGGCCAAGCATGTGCTCAGGATCACGAATGCCATTTTTCTTTTGGGATGTCAGATACTGATTACTCCCCCTTACCACTGGATCATAGTGGGAACTTCACAGCAATCCTTGGGTGCTGGCTGCATGGGAGCCCCTTCACCCCCTGGATGGAAACAAGGCTTCATTAGAAATCATGCAAGAATATAAGGATGGCTACCAAAAGAGTCAAGGTCTCCATTTCAAGGAGGAAGGGGAAATATCAGGGAGATGGCCTTATGTCCATTTGCCCCAGAGATGAGGCCAGCTCTTTTCCCAAAAAGGGATGGCCCCACCTACCCTCAAACACTCTCTGCTGGGCATTGTCAAATGCCCTAGGCCTCACAATGCCCAGATAGTGCCGAAGCCAAATCATGAGTAGTCTGGTGGTATCACCTCTCCCATGCTCACAAAAACATGACCAGGCTCCCGGGTTTCCTTTTTGTTGTTTATTTCAATTTCTATTTAAATCCTAGTTAGTTAACATTTGGCATTCTCCTCATTTCAGGAGTAGAATTTAAGATTTATTTATTTATTTATTTATTTGACAGACAGAGATCACAAGTAGGCAGAGAGGCAGGCAGAGAGAGAGGGGGAAGCAGGCTCCCCACCGAGCAAAGACCCCGATGTGGGGCTCAATCCCAGGACCCTGGGATCATGACCCGAGCTGAAGGCAGAGGCCTTAACCCACTGAGCCACCCAGGCGCCCCCAGGAGTAGAATTTAGTGATTATTCACTTATATAACACCTCAGTGTAGAAAAATACCGTTTCAATGAACATCTTCTTTCCTGAAGATGGAAGCACTTTGAAAAGTGCGTTTGATGGGATGAGGATATCTCAGAATCCACCCTGTAGAGATATAATCTCTCCCCTACCATCCTTTCGGAAGACAGGAGTGTTTTTTGCACAATATGTGTGACAGTACAAAGAAGTTGACATATATTTGACTCTGGGAAAAAAGTTCGTACAGAATGGTCCTTTCAAACAACATCCTGTATCTTGAGTGTGGACCCAAGATGTTGTTTGCAAGTTCCATGTGAATGTGTGGCAGAAGAGGGAAGTGCCATCCACTTAACAGTAAGAAGCAACAATGTAATTTGTTTCAATGAATGTCATCATTCCTGAAGACAGAAGCATTTTCAAAAGTGTGTGTGAATGCATGAGGAACTTGTCATGGATTTCACGTTGAGGGAGAATCAAGTCTATTTAGAATGAACCTTTCAACTCACATCTTTCATGAAGCTAGAAATGTTATCAATGTGTATGTGGAAGCAAAAGCACTATCCACTGAACTCTAAGAAACAGCACTGTGGAGAAACTTTCTTATAAGCACCACCTTTTTTGCATATTTGATACTCATTTTCCAAAGTGTGTGTGAATGCACCAGGAAATGGCCATATGCATAGCACTGAGAGAGGAGCCTGCAGAGAAGCATCTTCCCACTAGAAGGCTGAGGAGTGATGGGAGGTGGGACAGAGGAAGAGTATGGATAAGTCCTCCAAGACTGTAGAGAAGCATGCATGGACAAGTACAAGGGAGGACTTAATAACATGATTCTGAGGAACACCTGACCCTGGACCAAGCAAGGACCCTAACCCCACAGATCAAAAACATTCACACTGGTTTCACACTAACACTCCCCTAAACTCTGGCCTCAGAACATGTCTCCACATGGCCATCAAATAGACTCCCACCATCTCCCGGTCCAGAACTTCAACCTTAGCCCTAGCCATGGCCATGGAACCCTAGTTCTGAGGGCGGAGATGATTTGGCTCCTAGACTGATGTCAGATGAATGAGTAAGGAGCACTGAAGGAGACCAAGGCACTTGCGATGCCCAGATTGAAAACACACAGGATTCGAGCCCCAAACCAGCAGCTCAACCCCACTGTGAACATTTCTGCGAGGGGATCCCTGAAGACTGAGCCACGCTGTAATAACAGATCTCCACTCAGACCTCAGGTTACGACTATGCACTGCCATCCCTTGTGCCCCTAATCTCTTCATGACTCTATAGCCCTAACCTTAGCCCTGGATATTGCCCTGACCAGACCTGAATCCTACTTGGGAGGCCTCAGTAGATTTTGAACTCCTATGAAATGCTAGGATAATCAGGCAAGAGCATAGTGGGAAACCATGTTGCTTGCAACCCCTGAGGATGTTGCTTGAAATAGACCATGTTTAGAGTGAAGTTCCTAAATCTCAGGAAGACAAGGAGAATGTACCTGGGGCTAAATAGGAAGCCACATGCTCCCCTAATTCTAACCCTTTTCTCTGTCCTCAGGCACTTGCCCTCACTGTCATGACACAGGTGCCTACCACCTCCCAGATTCTCACCCTCAGCTAAGTATGGCTATTTTCCTTCCTGGGCCCAAATGCAATATCTGAGGAACAATGAGGTTAGGGATACAAGACTAATGTAGGACAACTCTTACAGGAATGCAGAAACAAACCAGGCCAAGTGCCACCATCGTAGCTGAGAAAGTAGCATGAATCTAGCAGAAATCTAACCCCCGATCCCACAGTGGGCTTAGCGCCTGAGTGCAAACGCTAATGCTGAGGTTCACCTGAATCCTCGCCCTCAACTCAGGCCTCACAACAGGTCTCCATACTGCCATTGGATAGACTCCTACCATCTCTTGGACCATAAACCTTGTCTTGCTTGGCTGTGTGACTCTCTGGAACTTAAAAAAACCAATGGCTTTGGGATATCTGGAAGACAGCAGACCACTGATAGAAGAAAGCAAAGGAAACTCTGTGTCTTGCAACACTGGTTTTCAGCAGGAGAGATGGATTCTAGTGAATATTGAATCCTCACCAACACCCTCAGCATCCCCATGAAGTCAGAACAGAAGCTAGAGCCTCACCGTAGTGTCAATTACAAGCATAAGCCCTCAGGGTAGGCCCTTGCACTGTCATTAGATAGGTTCCAACTGCCACCCATTCACTCATACTAACCCTAGACAAGTCTGTGGGGCTGAAAGCACTCAAACACTACTTCTGGGATTATAATGGATTTGTGACACCTGGCCAATGTCAGACTACTCAGGCAAGAGCACAGAACCAAACATACCACATGCAGTCCCCGGGTTCTTCTGGGAGAGCATGATTTTACTGAAATCATAACTTTATCATCACTATTAACATCCTACTGAAATTAAACAAGAAGCAGGAGTCTCATCCTAAGGGTCATCCTCAACTCAGTACCTGGTCATATCTCCTTGCTGCCACTGAATCAGCTCCTATTGTCTCCTGAACTGGAACAGTTGTCCTAGTTGTGGCTGTGGCAATGACAGGGCCTGAGCTCACAATCTGAGGGCACAATGGATCTGGACCCCTGGCAAATGTCAGAATACTCAAGCAGTGGTACAGAAGGAGACTGTGCCACAGGCAACCCTCAGAATGGAGTGGGAGAGCAGGATTGTAGTGAAAATCTAACCCTAAACATGACCCTCAGCAACCCCTGAGGCCACACTGAAAGCCATAAACTCACCTTAATGCCAGCCCTCAACTCAGCCCTCCTGGCAGATCTCTGCACTGTTATCAATAGGCCTCCAACATATCAGGCGCAATCATCATAAACCCAAACAGGCCTGTGGGGCAGAAAGGGCCTGAACGCTAGGACTCAAGGCACAAGGGATAGGACACAATTAAAACAGAAGTGTTTTGAAGGGTATGTGTGGAGATATAAGCAAATTGCCATGTAAGAAAGAACACTATGTAGTTACCATCCTTGATTACGATCTTTCAGGAAGATAGAAGCGTTTTCAAATGTCTCTGTAGAAGCATAAGGAAAGTACCATAGATTTAATGCCAAGAAATGACATGATATGGAGACCATCTTTCAACTAACATCTTTCATTAAGATAGAAGCATTGACCAATGTAGGTGTGAAAGCATAAGTAGCATTTACTTCTCTCTGGGAAAGAAAACTGTACAGCTACCTTCCTTCAACTGCATCTTCAGTCATAAAAATGGAAGCTTTTTGCAATGTACCTGTGGAAGCATGAGGAAAGTAACATATACATGAGTCTAAATAAGAACACCCTATAGAAACATCTTTAACTAAAATCTTTTGTAGAGATAGAAGCATTTTCAAATGTGTGTGTGAAAGCAAAGGGTAAAGGCCTTATATTGTACCCTACAAGAGCACGTTATATAAAAAATCTCTTTTGACCAACATGATTGTTCATGAGAATAGAAACTTTTTCATATTATGCATACAAACCTAAGGCAAGTACCATCTACTTAACGTTGAGAAAGAAGCCTGTGTAGATAGTCTCCTTCAAAAAACATATATATTCTTTCATGAAGATAGAGTGATTCTCCATGTATGCGTGGAAGCATTAGAAAAGTACCATACACTTACTCTGCCAAAGAGCAACGTATAGAAACCCTCTCTCAATGAACGTCTTCTTTCTTGACCATAAAAGTGTCTTCCAAAGAATGTATGTGTAGTAGCATACGGAAAGTGCCATATGTTGAACTTTAAGAAAGAACAGAGTATAGATACAGTCTTTCTACTCACCTCTTCTGTCATGAAGGTGGAAGCATTTGCAAAAGTGTGTTTGAATGCATAAAGAAAGTGCCATGTAGTGAATGTTAAGAAACTTTTGTTGTGTAGTTAGAATGCACCTTCGAACTAACATGTTGATTCATGAAGGTACAAGGATTTTCAAATATGTTGTCTGAAGCTTAAAAAAACGCCTTATACTTAACTCTAAGAAGTGACACTTTAGAGAAACTGTCTTTCAATGAATTCTTCCCTTTCAGAAGATAAAAGTACTTTCAAAAGTGTGTCTGAAACATAAGTACAAGTGAAATATTCTTAACTCGGAGGACCAAGTTGTATAGAAGGAAACTTTGAATGAATATCTGGTTTCACAAAGATAGAAGAGTTTTCAGATGTATATATGGAAACATAAGAAAAGTGCCACAAATATAACTCTAAGAAACAACACAGGAGAGAAACTCAATTTCAACTAACATCATGTTTCCTGAAGGTGGAAGCATGTTCAAAAGTGTGTGATGAACCATGAGAGACTGTGGACTCTGAGAAACAATCTGAGGGTCTTGGAGGGGAGGGGGGTGGAGGTTGGCTGAGCCTGGTGGTGGTTATTATGGAGGGCACATACTGCATGGAGCACTGGGTGTGGTGCATAAACAATGAATTCTGGAACACTGAAAAGAAATTTAAAAAACAAATAAAAATTTTAAAAACAGTGTGTGTGAAAGAAGAAAGATACTGTCATGTACTTACCTCTGAGAAACAAGTCTGTGTTGAATATGTCCTTCCACTAAAATCTTGTTCCATGATGATAGAAAATATTTCAAGTATACATATGGATGCTCAAAGCACAATAAACTTTATGAAACAGCACTGTAGGGAAAAAACAGATTCAATGAATATCTTTTTTCCTGAAGCTGGAAGCACTTCCAAAAGTGTGTGTGATAGCATAAGGAAATAACTTCTTGAGAAGTTACCCTATAGAGAAACCATACATCCACTACCGTCTTTTAGGTAGACGGGAGTGTTTTAAAAGTTGTGTGTGAAAGCACAAGTAAAGTGACATATACTTGACTCTGAGAAACATATTCATGTAGAATGGGACTTTCAACCAACTTCTTGTATCAGGAAGACAGACATGTTTTCAAATGTACACGTGAAAGTGAAATGAAGTGCCATTAGAAACTGTTTCAACTAACATCATTCCTGAAGACAGAAAAATTTTCAAATATGTGTGTGAAAGCATGAGGAACATATAATATACTTCACTCAGGGAGGAACAAATCTCTTTAGAATGCCCCTTTCAACTCACATCTTGTTTCATGAAGATAGAAATGTTATCAATGTATGTGTGGAAGTGTAAGTGACATCCACTGAACTCTAAAAAACAACACTGTGGAGAAACTGTCTTTCAACCAACATATTCTTTGCAGAAGAGACAAGCATTTTCCAAAGTGTATGTGAATGCAAAAGGATATGGCCATACACATAACTCTTAGAAAGGAGCCTGGGTAGAAGGTATCTTCCCATTAAAAGGCTGAGGAATGAAGGAAGAGGAGACAAAAGAACGGTGCAGGACAAATCCTCCAAAATTTCTAAGTGCAATACATTAAGAAGAGAAAGAAAATTATCATATGGTTTTGTTCATATGTGAAAAATAAAGAATAGTTCAGAGGACAATAGGGGAAGGTTGGAAAAACTGAATGGGAAAAAGTCAGAGAGGGAGACAAACCTTAAGAGACTCTTGACTCTGGGAAATATACTGAAGGTTAAAGAAGGCAGGAGGGTGGGGGTATGGGTAACTGAATGATGGGTATGAAAGAGGGTGTGTGACATGATGAGCACTGGGTATTATATATAACTAATGGATCATTGAACACTTCATCAAAAATTAATTACGTATCATATATTGGTTAGTTAAGCAGAATAAAAAAGGAAAAATCACTCAATTGAAGCCATCTTTCAGTTAAAATCTTCCTTCGTATAGATACAAGCATTTTCAATTATATTTGTGGAAGCATAGGGAATGTGTCATAGACTTAAGTCTGTGAAACAGGTCTATGTAGAATACCTCTTTCAACTAATTGTGTTTCATGAAGATAGAGCATTTTCAAATATGAGTGGAAGCATAAGGAATTGCCATATCCTTAACTCTAAGAAATAATAGTGTATAGAAAACTTCTTTCTTTTTAAAAATTTTGTTATGTTAGTCACCATAAAAAACAAGAATAGTTTTTGATGTAGTGTTCCAAAATAGAAACCTTTAAACTAACATTTTCTTTCCTGATTATGGAAGCATTGTCAAAGGTGTGTTTGAAAGCTTAAGGAAAGTGCAATATCCTTAACTCTGGGAAACAAGTCAGGGTAGGATGTATCTATATATATATATATATATATATATATATATATATATATAACATTTATTTCTTTTCATTATTCTTCTAATTTCTGTCCTCATTATCCTTATATAGTCTTCTTCTTTTAAAAAAAATTTTTTTTTAAAGATTTATTTATTTGACAGAGAGATCACAAGTAGGCAGAGAGGCAGGCAGAGAGAGAGAGGGAAGCAGGCTCCCTGCTGAGCAGAGAGCCCGATGCGGGACTCGATCCCAGGACCCTGAGATCATGACCTGAGCCGAAGGCAGCGGCTTAACCCACTGAGCCACCCAGGTGCCCCCCCCTTTTTAAAATTTCTTTTCAGCGTAACAGTATTCATTGTTTTTCCACCACACCCAGTGCTCCCTGCAATCCGTGCCCTCCCTAATACCCACCACTTGGTTCCCCCAACCGTCCACCCCCAGCCGCTTCAAAACCCTCAGGTTGTTTTTCAGAGTCCATAGTCTCTCATGGTTCACCTCCCCTTCTAATTTCCCTCAGCTCCCTTCTCCTCTCCATCTCCCCATGTCCTCCATATTATTTGTTATGCTCCACAAATAAGTGAAACCATATGATAATTAACTCTCTCTGCTTGACTTATTTCACTCAGCATTATCTCTTCCAGTCCCGTCCATGTTGATACAAAAGTTGGGTATTCATCCTTTCTGATGGAGGCATAATACTCCATAGTGTATATGGACCACATCTTCCTTATCCATTCGTCTGTTGAAGGGCATCTTGGTTCTTTCCACAGTTTGGCGACCGTGGCCATTGCTGCTATAAACATTGGGGCACAAATGGCCCTTCTTTTCACTCCATCTGTATCTTTGGGGTAAATACCCAGTAGTGCAATTGCAGGGTCATAGGGAAGCTCTATTTTTAATTTCTTGAGGAATCTCCACACTGTTCTCCAAAGTGGCTGCACCAACTTGCATTCCCACCAACGGTGTAAGAGGGTTCCCCTTTCTCCACATCCTCTCCAACACACGTTGTTTCCTGTCTTGCTAATTTTGGCCATCCTAACTGGTGTAAGGTGGTATCCAATGTGGTTTTAATTTGAATCTCCCTGATGGCTAGTGATGATGAACATTTTTCATGTGTCTGATAGCCATTTGTATGTTCTTCATTGGAGACATTCATTAAGATAGAAGCATTTACCAATTTACGTGTGAAAGCTACATATCTGTAGTGTCTGTTCATATCTTCTGCCCATTTTTTGATATGATTATCTGTTTTGTGTGTGTTGAGTTTGAGGAGTTCTTTATAGATCCTGGATATCAACCTTTTGTCTGTACTGTCATTTGCAAATATCTTCTCCCATTCCATGGGTTGCCTCTTTGTTTTGTTGACTGTTTCCTTTGCTGTGCATCTTTAACTAACATCTTTTTTCATGATAATAAAAGCACTTTCCAAATTTATGTGTGGAAGCCTAAAGAACATGCCATATAACAAATAATTCTAAAAATAACACTGGAGATGGAAGGCATGTATTATGTTGGAGCACTGGGTGTGGTGCATAAACAATGAATTCTGGAACACTGAAAAGAAATTTAAAAAAATAAGTAAATAAAATAAAAATAACACTGGAGAAACTGTGTTTCGACTAACGTTTTCTTCCCTGAAGATAGAAGAATTTTCAAAATCTGTGTGGGAGGCAAGAGGGCAGAGATGTAGAGGACCTTGTTTAAACTGGTCCCCTGCATTTAGCTGAATATCTATCAAACCATTAGGAACACCCACCAAATCATCCTGAGATGTAGCATATATCTGGATTTCTACAAGCAGAGAATGGACTGCCTTTTGCAATATAGGAGGTACAGAATCGTGAATCTGTAGGGAGATATTGGAAGATAGATAGTAGAGGGAACCTTCATAAGTTGCCTCCTGGAAAGTGATGTAACACCAGAGCACAAAATCAGAACCCTTAGAAATTGGCTATAGTGAGAGACATCCCTCTTGGAAAGGGGGCCTGGAAATTAAAGGCAGAATTCTAGGCGGGGCACTGTGGTCTCAGGATCCAAGTGGTTACAGGTTGAACAGGGGTGCCTAAACCAGCAGAGTGACTGAACAGTGGAGTCAGGAAGCAGGTTATGGTCAGAGAGCCCAGGAGAGGAATCTCAGCTCATGTCACATGAATCAGGCTTGTTGGTAATCAATCCTTTCCTGATCAGCCTGAAAAGAACTGGAACATGGGGTCCATTTATCATCACCTGAGAGAGATGTAAAAGCTGTGCCCACAACTAGGCAAAAGCTTGCAGGATGATAGCAGCTCAGAAAAGACATTAGGGTGTACCCAGACATAATCCAAGAGCTTTGGTTGTGCATGCCAACCCATGGCCACTTGCAGTTTTAGAGTAACGCAGGGCAGTGGCACTCCCAGAGTTGCAGTGAGTATGTGCCATGGGATATTGTGGGTTCGGGCACATAAAGAAGTGAAGACTGTCCCAGAAGATTTATTAGAGTGGAAAGATGGCATTCTTTCTGCTCCGGGCCAGAGATTTGGGGAAGGCCATTTTTGGTCTGATTCTTCTGAAGAGGTGTGAAAAACCTCCAGGGACATAAAGCTACACAGAGGACTGGTTTTCACTGAGCCCATCCCTGTGTCAGGGGGTGGGACAACTCCACCCAGGCAGGGATACCTAAGAAAACAGCACAGCAGGCCCATCCCACAGAAGATAGTCTGGAAAAACAGGTGAACAACAAGTTTATGGATCCCACAAGACTGCAAAATTCCAATGCTGGGGGAACATAATATATTGAACTCCAGGTGTTGCCTCACAAGTCTTTTTTTTTTTTTCAGATAAAATTATCCTTTTCTTTTTTTCCTTCTTATGCTTCTTGTCTCTCTTTTCTTTCTTCATATATTCTTCCCATTTCAACTTGATGCTTATTATACCAACATATCTGATAGCCGCTTTTTAACTTGTATTTTTTCACATCTATATCTTATAGATATATACTTCATTTTAGTGCTTTCCTCATCCTATTCAAATATATAGTACATTCCTTGTAATTTGGGGATGTAATATCTTCTAACACAGAGACGAAAATTCACTTAGGAAAAATTGGATCACCCTGCTTTGTCCACGTGTGAGATTATAGTCTTTCCTCCTTCCCCCCTTTTCAAAATATTTTTATTTTATTCTTATGTTTCATTGTGGCTTTGTTTGATTTTCTGTGGTGCCTCCCAAACACTCTGGATTATTCTAAGGTACATCTTGCTTGGGTCGTGGCTGACGTGTTGGACTCTGTTCATTCACCCACCCATCATTCTCTGGACAGAATGACTAGAAGGAGGCACTCAAAAAAAAAAAAAAAAAGACCAGAGGCTCTGTTCTCTGCCACAGAGCTAATTTGATATGGATATAAGGAATAAGTCAGAGAGAGAAATCAGGATAGCAATAATAAAGGTAATAGGTAGGCTAGCAAAAAGCATACAAGACAGTACAGAATCTCTTAAGTGGAGGATCAGGCCAAACTAAAAAAACAAAAACAAAAACAAAAAATGCTATGAATGAGAAGCAGTATAAACTGGATCCTCTAACATCTAGGGTAAATGAAGCAGAAGAGGGAATAATTTATGTAGAGGATAAGCTGATGGAAAGGAAAGAAGTTGAAAAAAAGAGGCAAAAACAACTAATGGCCCATGGCGGGGGGGAAGCCTTGGAGAGATTAATGATGCCACGAAACATTCCAATGTCGAAATTATTAGGATCCCTGAGAGGGCAGAGAGAGAGAGAGAGAGAGAGAGAAGGTATATTTGAGAAAATCTTAGCTGAGAACTTCCCTAATCTGGGGAAGGAAAAAAGCATGTGAGTCCAAGAGGCAGAGAAGGACCCCTCCCAAAATCAATAAAAATAGATCAATATCCTTACATGTAATAGTAAAACTTGCAAATCTTAGAGACAAAGAAACTGTCCTGAGAGCAGCTAGGGAAAAGATATTCTTTACATAAGAGGGAGGAACATCAGAATAATATCAGATTTATCTCCAAACACTTGCAGGCCACAAAGGGCTTGCAAGACATATTTTGTGTACTATATGAGAAGAACATGCAAGCAAGACTATTTCATCCAGCAAGGCCATCGTCCAGAATGGATGGAGAAATAAAAATTTTCTAGGAGAGGCAGAATCTGAAAGAGTATATGACCACCAAACCAGCCCTGCAAGAAATACTAGGGATATATGACCACCAAACCAGCCCTGCAAGAAATACTAGGGGGTAAGGAAGATGTGGTCCATACACACTATGGAGTATTATGTCTCCATCAGAAAGGATGAATACCCAACTTTTGTAGCAACATGGACAGAACTGGAAGAGATTATGCTGAGTGAAATAAGTTAAGCAGAAAGAGTCAATTATCATATGGTTTCATTTATTTGTGGAGCATAACAAATAGCATGGAGGACAAGGGGAGTTAGAGAGGAGAAGGGATTTGAGGGAAATTGGAAGGGGAGGTGAACCATGAGAGACTATGGACTCTGAAAAACAATCTGAGGGTTTTGAAGCGGCAGGGGGTGGGAGGTTGGGGTAACCAGGTGGTGGGTATTGGAGAGGACACGGATTGCATGGAGCACTGGGTGTGGTGCAAAAACAATGAATACTGTTACACTGAAAATAAATTTAAAAAATTAAAAAAAAAAAGAAATACTAGGGGGATTCTTTACACAAAGAGACTAAAAGAATAACAGACCAGAAAGAAACAGAGGCAAGCTACAGAAACAGAGACTTTACAGGCAATACAATGGTACTAAATTCATATCTTTCAATAGTAACTCTGAATGTAAATGAGCAGAATGCTGCAATCAAAAGACACAGAGTATCAGATTGGATAAAAAAGCAGGGTGCATCCTTGTAGACCCTACAACCTGTAGACCCTACAAAGTGTACATCCTTGTAGATCCTTGCTGTCTACAAGAGAAGAGTTTTAAACTTAAACACACCTCCAGATTGATAGTGAGGGTATGGAGAATGACTTACTATGCTAATGGCTTCAGAAGAAAACTGGTGTAGCAATCCTTATTGCTGACCCCATTATCCAGACAAATTGGATTTTAAACCAAATATTGTAGTAAGAGATGCAGAGAGACACTCTATCATATTGCCAAAGTAAAGAAATATATTGATAATAATACATGAATAGCAGACTTCAACACCCCACTCACAGTAATGGACAGATCATCTTAGCAGATCAACAAAGAAACAAGGGCTTTGAATGACACACTGGCCCAGATGGACTTTGCAGATATATACAGAATATTGAATCCTAAAACAACAGAATACTCATTCTTCTTGAGAGCATGTGGAACTTCCTCCATGACAGTTGACATACTGGGTCACAAATCAGGCCTCAACCAATACCAAAAGATTGAGATGATCTCTGCATTTGTTTAAGAATACAATGTTTTGAAACAAGGATTCAATCATTTGGAAGGTATTCAAATGCTTGGAGGTTAAAGAACATCCTGCTAAAGAATGAATGGGTCAACCAAGATATTAAAGAATTTAAACAATTCATCAAAACCAACAAAAATGAAAACACATCAGTTCAAAACCTATGGGATACTACAAAGGCAATCCTAAAATGGAAGTACATAGCCATCCAAGCCTCCCTCAAAAAAATTAGAAAAATCCAAAATGCATCATAAGGACCTGGAGAAGGAACAGCAAATAATACCTAAACCAAACAGGAGATTAGAAATGATAAATATTAGGACAGAAATTGGTGAAATAAAAACCAGAAGAAGAGTAAAACAGATCAATGAAATGAGAAGCTGGTTCTTTGAAAGAATTATTAAGATCAATAAACCTATGGCCAGACTTATCCAAAATAAGAGAGAAAGAACCCCAATTCATAAAATCATGAATGATAAGGGAGAGATTATGACTAATACCAAGAGATAATGACTGAATACCAATATCAACAGCTAGCTATATGCCAAACAAATTAGGCAATCTGGAAGAAATGGTTGCTTTCCTGGAAAACAACTCACAACACTAAAACAGAAAGAAATAGACAACCTGAAAAGAACCATAACCAGCAAGGAAATTGAAGAAGTAATGAAAAAAAGTCTCCCAAAAAGCAGTCCAAGGCCAAATGGCCAGATGACTTCCTAGGGGAATTTTACCAGACATTTAAAGAGGTAATAATACCTATTCTACTAAAGATGTTTCAAAAAATAGAAATGGAAGGAAAACTTCCAAACTCATTCTATGAGGCCAGCATTACCCTGATCCCAAAACTGGACAAAGACCCTATCAGAGAGAAGAATTTCAGGCCAATGTCCCTGATGAACATGGATGCCAAAATACTCAACACGATCCTAGCCAATAGGATCCAACAGTGCATTAAAAGGATTATTCACCATGACCAAGTGGAATTTATTCCTGGGATACAAGGGTGGTTCAACATTCACAAATTAATCAATGTGATAGAGCACATTAATAAAAGAAAGGTCAAGAACCATATGATCCTCTCAATGGATGAAGAAAAAGCATTTGACAAGATAAGCATTCTTTCTTGATTACTGCTCTTCAAAGCACAGGAATAGATTGAACATATGCCAATATCATAAAAACCATTTTAAAAAGCCCACAGTGAATATCATCCTCTATGGGGAAAACCAGAAAGCTTTTCCCTTAATGTTGGGAACAAGACAGCGATGTTCACTCTCACCACTATTGTACCACATAGTACTAGAAGTCCTAGCTTCAGCAGACAACAAAAACAAATAAAATGTATTCATATTGCTAATGAAGAAGTAAACCTCTCATTCTTCACAGATGACATGGTACTTCGTGTTAAGCCCAAAAGTCTCTACCTCAAAATTGCTAGAACTTGCACAACAATTTATAAATGTGACAGGACACAAAAATCAATGCACAGAAATCAGTTGCGTTTCTATACATAAACAATGTGACTGAAGAAAGAGAAATTAAGGAATCAATCCTATTTACAATTACACTGAAAGCCAAAGATACCTAGGAATAAATCTAACCAAAGAGGTAAAGGATCTGTATTAGAAACTACAGAATACTTATGACAGAATTTGAGGAAGACATAAAGAAATGGAAAAACATTCCATGGTCAGGGTTTGGAAGAATAAACGTGAAAATGTCTGTGCTGCTCAGGGCAATCTACACATTCAATGCAATCTCTATTGAAATACCATCAACATTGTTCGCAGAGCTGGGACAAACAGTCCTAAAATTTATATGGAAACAGAAAAGACCCTGACTCTCCAGGGAAATGTTGAAAATGAAAACCAAACCTGGGGACATCCGAATGTCTGACTTCAAGCTATATAACACAACTATGATAATCAAGACAGCAGGGTACTGGAAAAGAAACAGACATGTAGATCAATGGAACAGAATAGAGAACCCATTAATGGACCCTCAACTTTAGTTAACTAAAGTTTTTTGTTGAACAAAGCAGGAAGGAATATCAAATGGAAAAAGACAGTCTCTTCAATAAGTGATGCTGGGAAAATTGGACAGTCACATGCAGAAGAATGAAAATGGGCCATTCTTTTACAACACACACAAAGATAAACTCAAAAGAGATGAATGCCCTCAATGTCAGACAGGAATCCATCAAAATCCTAGAGGAAAAAAAAAATAGGCAGCTTCTTTGACCTTGGGCATACCAACCTCTTGCAAGACAGTTCTCTAAAGGTAAGGGAAACAAAAGAAAAATAAACTATAGGTACTTCATCAAGATAAAAACTTTCTGCATGGCAAATGAGACAGTCAACAAAACTAAAAGGCAACCCACAGAACGGTACAAGATATTTGCAAATGGCATTATGGATGAAGGGCTTGTATCCATGATGTAGAAAGAACTTATCAAACTCAACCCCTAAAAACCAAATAATCGAGCCAAGAAATGAGCCAAAGGCATGAATGGACACTTCTCCAAAGAAGACATACAATTGGCCAATAGAAAAAATGCTCCACATCAGTTGCCATCAGAGAAATACAAATCAAAACCACAAGGAAATACCACTTGACCAATCAGAATGGCTAAAATTAACAAGACAGGGAATAACACGTTGGTAAGGATGTGGAGAAAGGGGCACCCTCTTACACTATTGGAGGGAATGCAAGCTGGTAATGCCCCTCTGGAAAATGGTTCGGAAGTTCCTCAGGATGTTAAAAATAGAGCTACCTTACAACCCAGCAATAGCACTACTGTGTATTTGCCCCAAAGATACAGATGTTGTGAAAAGAAGGGGCACATGCACCCCAATATTTGTAGAAGCAATGTCCACAATAGCCAAACTGTGGAAGGAGCTTAGATGTAACATTATACACTTCTGGATCTCTATGGGGGACAGAAGACATCAGTGGAAAGGTAACACGGAGTGGGAACACTCGGACTGATATCGGAGGGTAAAGAGAGGAGAGAGGGAGCCACCAAAAGAAACCCACTGGAAGTAGTACTCCAATATGAAAGTTTTCTGTGGTTGGGGACCAACATTAACTTGGGGTCTGGTTAAAATTACTCAAAAACAGCAAAAGATCCTAAGGGGCTACTGGTGGAATCAGGTGGTCATGGGTATGGGCCTAAGCCCACAGTCCCAGGACAGTCACTGCCGGTAACCACCCATGCCATAGAGAGACCAGCATGGTCCCTCCAGTCCATGGAGCCTGTGGCTTTCCGCCGCTTGCACCACTGCTCAGGCTGGGTGCACTCCCACCCTCGCCTGAGAAAGTCCTGTGTGAGTGCCGGCTGGAGGTCTATAGGCCTGGAGCCTTCTGTGACCTGCATGACTATGTCTGAGCACACCCAGACCACGCCTGAGAGAACCCAGCACAGACTGCGGTCAGGGTGACTTGGTCCAAAGCCTTCTGTGACCTGTGCAGCTACCAGGTGCAAGTGCACCCAGTGTGGGTCCGGAATCCAGACAGCAGTCACAGCAATGGCAGCCACCAGAATCAGGCTCCCTGGACCAATATTCTTGCAGTTTTAGTGGCATGAGACGGCAGAGACAAGCGGGGGCCTCAGATGATCACTGGGACAGTGGCTGGGGGTGCACACCATCCATGGGAGGTTGTGGTGTTCAGCAGAGTTTGCAGAGGGAGAGTCTGTGTGCTCTGGACCACCCAGAGGGGAGCAGTCTGAGGCTTCTCTCTGAGGCAGAGGTCTGGGTGTGGACAGTTTACTTTCCATTAAACCTTTGAAAAGCCACAAAAAACCCCTCCAAAGAACAAAAACCTCCAGAGAACAAAAGCCTGAAAAATCAGTTTCTACAGAGCTCAGCCCCTTAATAGGGGCAGGGTGACTCTGTCCAAGAAAGACTGACTGAAAAACAATGCAACAGGCCCCTCCTCCAGAAGACAAGCCAAAAGTGCAAGAGGAAAACCACCACATGGTCCCCATTAAAAATGTAAAACCTCAATATCATGGGACAACAATATATTAAGCTTCCAGTATTGCCCCCAAACCTGTATATTTCATAGATACAACTTTTCTTTCTTTCTTTCTTTTTAAAAATTTGTTCTCACGACTCTTGTTCTTTTAATTTTTTAACCTACTTACCAACATATTCCATAATAACTTTTTTTTAGTATATGTGCTGCCGAAGCGAGCACAGAATAACTTTTTAATTTGAACTTTTTTTCATACATATACCTGTTTCTTTATTTTTTAAAAAATACAGAGATAGGTATAAGCTTCAAGGTTATCCTTTTTCCTTATTCAATAGTACTTCTATATAAACCAGTTTCATTTTCCCTGTATCTCTAGAAAGTTGAGTCCTTTACAAAAGATAACGAGATACACACAGGAAGAACTGAAATAACTTTCCTTGGCAACATCGAGAGATTATAATTACCTTCCCATCTTATTCTTTTGTCAGTGTTTCTGTGTATTTGTTTTTGTACTGGTGCTATATAAATCTTATTCTTGGGTTCATTTTGGCTGGGTTTTTCTTTTTTTCTTATCTTTTACTTTTGTTGGTCTTTTCATTTTTTCAATCTTGTTCATATACTTCATAAATCTTTCTTTTGGTGTTCACATAGGCTGGGTTTTCTCTTTTTTTCTCTTTCACTCTCTCTCTCTCTTTTCTTTCTTTTTGGTGGTGACTTGGAGAGATTGCTCTGAAGCTTTCTAGGGTACAACTTGCCTAGATTGTGGTTGATATATCCAGCTGTACATCCCCTCAAGCACCTTTCACCAGAAGGAGTAGGAGGAGGAACACCCAACAGAGGAAAATTTCAGAGATTGTGCCCTCTGCTACAGAACTAGTGGATATGTACATAAACAGTATGTCAGAAAGGGAATTCAGGATAACAATTATGCAGGCAATTGTTAGGTTGGAGAAGACATTAGTGGCCACATAGAAACTCTAAGTGCGGAAGTGATGGCTGATCTGGCAGTACTAAACAAATGCTATCAATGAGATCCAATCTAATCTAAATACTCTATCAGCTAGGGTAAGCAAGACAAAAGATCGAATTAGTGATCTAGACAACAAACTGATAGAAAAAGGATCAAGAGGAAGCCTGGAACAAACAGCTTAGAAGCCATGAAAACAGAATCACAGGGAGAAAGAATGATGACATGAAACATTCCAACATCAGAATTATTGGGATCCTGAGGGGGTGGAGAAAGGGAGAAGACTAGAAGATATAGTTGAACAAATTCTGGATGAAAATTTCCCCAATCTGGGGAATGGGACCAGAGTTCATGTCCTAGAAACAGAAAGGATACACCCCCAAGATCAATGAGTCTCAAAAGACATCCGGACACTTAATTGTGAAATTCATGAATCATGATTTCAGACAGGAGGTCTTAAGGGTAGTAAGGGAGAAGAGATTCCTTACATACAGAGGAAGGACCATCAGAATAACATCAGACCTGTCCACAGAAAACTTGCAAGCCAGAAAGGGCTGGCAATGCATATTCAGGGCACTAAATGAGAAGAATGTGCAGCCAGGAATACTGCATCCAGCAAGGCAGACATTCAAAATGGGTGGAGGAAAAAAAATGGGTGGAGCTTCCAAGACCTCCATGGTTTAAGACTATGTGACCACCAAGCTGTCACTATAAGAAATATTAAGGGGGATTGTATAAAAGAAGAAATAATCCAAGAGTGACATAGAACAGAAATTTACAGAGACAATCTATGGAAACAAGGACTTCACAGGAAACATGATGACATTAAAAAGTTATCTTTAAATAATCACTCAGTGTGAACGACCTAAATGTTCCCATAAAATGGCACAGGGTTGCAAACTGGATGAAAATGATAGGACCCGTCCATATGATGTCTGCAAGAGACAAATTTGGAAACTAAAGATATATTGAGACTGAAAGTGAAAGGATGGAGAAACATCTTTCATGACAATGGGCCTCAAAAGAATGCAGAGATAGTGATTCTTGTATCAGATAAATCAGATTTTAAGCTAAAGACCAGTCAGAGATACAGAAAGACACTACATCATTCTTAAAGGGTCTATCCACCAAGAAGATCTAACAATTGTAAATATTTATGCCCCCAATGTAGGAGCAGCCAACAATATATGCCAACTGTTAATCAAAATAAAGAGGCATATTGATAAGAATACATTAATTATAGGGGATCTTAACATGTCACTCAGTAATAGATCATCCAAACAGAAAATCAACAAAGAAACATGAGCTTTGAATGACACATTGGTCAGATGGACCTAATAAGTGTAAATATTCCTCAACTTGGGAGCACCCAAATATATAAATCAATTAATAACACCATAAAGAAACTCACTAATAATAATACAATAAAACTAGGGGACTTAGTGTCCACTTACATCAATGGATACATCATCTAAGCAGAAGATCAACAGGGAAACAATGACTTTGAGTGACACCCTGAAACATATGGACTTAACAGATATATTCAGAACTTTACATGCTAAAGCAGCAGAATACACATTCTTCTTGAGTGCACATGGGATATTCTCCAGAATAGATCACATACTGGCTCATGAATCAGCCCTCAAGAAGTATAAAAAGATTGAGATTACACCATGTACATTTTCAGACCACAATGTTATGAAATTTGAAGTCAACAACAAGAAAAATTTGGAAAGACATAAATACATGGACTTTACAGAACATCCTACTAAGGGATGAATGGGTCAACCAGGATATTAAGGAATAAATGAAAAAGGACATGGAAATAAATGAAAATGAAAACAAAACAGTCCAAAACCTTTGGGGTGTCAGCAAAGGTGGTCCTAAAAATGAAGCATACAGCAATACAGGCCTTCTGTAAGAAACAAGAAAAGTCTCAAATATGCAACTTATTCTTACACATAATGGAGTTAGAAAACGAACAGCAAGTAAAACCTAAAACCAGCAGAAGGGGAATAATAAATATTAAAGTAGAAATAAATTGCATAGAAAGAGAAAAAAATAACAAAACTGATTAACAAAACTAAGAGTTGGTTCTACAAAAGAATCAATAAAATTGATAAATCCCTAGCCAGAATTATCAAAAAGAAAAAAGACCCTAATAGATACAAATCATGAATAAAGTAGGAGAGACTACAAACACCACCACAGAATTGCAATTATATGAAAATGCTTTACAAAATTATAGGCCAAAAAATTTGGCATGAAAGAAATGGACAAATTCTCAGAAACCTACAAATTACCAAAACTGATACGAGAAGTAGAAAATTTGAACAGATACATTACCAGCAAGGAAATTGAATCAATAATAAAAAATCTCCAACAAACAAAAGTTCTGGGCTGGAAAACAGTATGGAGATTTATCAGAAAGTTAAAAATAGACCTATTGTTTGACCCAGCAATTTCATGTCTAAGTATTTACCTAAAGGATACAAAAATAGTGATTCAAAGGGACACATGCACCCCAATGTTTATAGCAACAATGTCCACAATAGCTAAAATATGGAAAGGGCTCAGATGTCCATTGACTGATGAATGGATATAGAATATGTGGTATAGAGTGAACATGGTGGAGGAGTAGGAAAGCCTATTTCAACCCACCTCTTAAATTGAGCTAGATATCTATTGCAGCAATCTGAACACACATGAAATCTGCCTGAGATAGAAGATTATACCCTTCTGGATCTCTACAGGGGCAGAGGTTCCTCAGTGGAGAGGTACAGAGGAATTGGGAGTACATGGACAGATATTAGAGGATGAACATAAGGGGGAGGGAGCCACTGAAGCAAGCCTTTGGAAAGTATTATTGAATGTGGAAGTGCCCTGAGCTTGGGGACCAGCAATGGCTTGGAGACCAGAGACTGCGAGATGGGAAGTGACTGATAACAACACTCAAACAGAATGAAGGATTTAAAGGATAATTGCTGGGACTGGGTGGCCACAGATGTGGACCAAAGCCCACGATCCCAGGATGGCCACAGTTGCCACCTGACTGTGCCTGAGAGGGCCCAGATCAGGTTCGAGTCAGGTGTCCCTGGGGCTGGTGGCTGCCATGGCCACCACAGCCACATCCACTTACTCGACTGCCACCAGGTCTGAGGGCACACAGCATGGGTTTGAGTCAGCTGTCCCAGGAAGGGGAGCCACTGGGACCAGGCTCACCAAGACCAGTATCAATTGCAGTTTTGGTAGCACAGGGGTACAGAGGCAAGCAGGGGCCTCAGGTGACCACTGAGGCAGTGACTGCTGGTGTACATCACCTGTGGGAGGTTGTGGTGTTCAGTGGAGTTTGCAGAGGGGGAATCTGTGTGTTCTGGACCATTGAAAGAGGAGCAGTCTGTGGGTTCTCTCTAAGGCAGAGGTCTGGGTGTAGTTTACTTTGCTCTGACCCTCCAAAAAGCTACCACAGAACAAAATAACTGCAGAGAACAAAAGGTAAAAAACCCGGTTCTGTGGAGCCCAGCCCCTTGAGAGGGGACAAGGCAACTCCACCGAAGAAGGATCTACTGAAAAACAATGTGGTAAGCCCCTCCCCCAGAAGACAAGCTGAAAGAACAAGAGAACACCAACCACAAGGTCCTCATAGAACTTTTAAATCCCAACACTAGGAAAAGCAATATATTAAGTTCCCAGGATTGCCTCACAGCCTGTATATTACTTAGATACAAATTTTTTTCTCTCCCTCTTATATTCTTTATCATGATTCTTGTTCTTTTATTTTTTACCTACCTACCATTTAATATATTATATTCCATATTAACTTTTTCCCTTTTTCAAAAAATTTTTAATTAAATTTCTTTTCAGTGTAACAGAATTCATTGTTTACGCACCACACCCAGTGCTCCATGCAATACATGCCCTCCATAATACCCACCAACAGGCTCACCCACTTTCCCACCCACCCCCGCCCCTTCAAAACCCTCAGATTGTTTTTCAGAGTCCATAGTCCCTCATGGTTCATCTCACCCTCCAATTTCCCCCAACTCTCTTCTCCTCTCCATCTCCCCATGTTCTCCGTGTTATTTCTTATGCTCCACAAATTAGTGAAACCATATGATAATTGACTCTCTCTGCTTGACTTATTTCACTCAGCATTATCTCTTCCAGTCCCGTCCATGTTGATACAAAAGTTGGGTATTCTTCCTTTCTGATGGAGGCATAATACTCCATAGTGTATATGGACCACAGCTTCCTTATCCATTCATCCATTGAAGGGTATCTTGGTTCTTTCCACAGTTTGGCAACCGTGGCCATTGCTGCTATAAACATTGGGGCACAGATGGCCCTTCTTTTCACTACATCTGTATGTTTGGGGTAAATACCCAGTAGTGCAATTGCAGGGTCATAGGGAAGCTCTATTTTTAATTTCTTGAGGAATCTCCACACTGCTTTCCAAAGTGACTACACCAACTTGCATTCCCACCAACAGTGTAAGAGGGTTCCCCTTGCTCCATATCCTCTCCGACACACGTTGTTCACTGTCTTGTTAATTTTGGCCATCCTAACTGGTGTAAGGTGGTATCTCAATGTGGTTTTGATTTGAATCTCCCTAATGGCTAGGGATGATGAGCACTTTTTGATGTGTCTGTTAGCCATTTTTATGTCTTCATTGGAGAAGTGTCTGTTCATGATTTCTGCCCATTTTCTGAATTATCTGCTTGTGCATGTGTTGAGTTTGAGGAGTTCTTTAGAGACCCTGGACATCAGCCCTTTGTCTGTATTGTCATTTGCGAATATCTTCTCCCATTGCGTGGGTTCCCACCTTGTTTTGTTGACTGTATCCTTTGCTGTGCAGAAGCTTTTGACCTTGATGAATTCCCAAAGGTTCATTTTTGCTATTGTTTCCTTGACCCTTGAAGACCTATCTTGAAATAAGTTGCTGTGGCCTATGTCAAAGAGGCTACAGACTCCATTCTCCTCTAGGATTCTGATGGATACATGTCTCACATTTTGGTCATTCATTGCTTTGGAGTTTAACTTTTGTGTATAGTGTGGCAAAGAGTCCAGTGTCATTCTTTGCCTGTTAGTTAACACGGTTCTGGAAGTCCTCGCCTTGGCATCTAGTTGAAACTGCATTGTGCTTCCAAACATGTGTCCAGTGACCTATTCCCTTCAGGAATACCGGAGCATCACAATGTGAGGTAAGTGATAGCATGTGTAGAACATGTAGGAAAAATCCACTTTAACTCCTTGAAACTACATTCTGTTTAAAGTGTCCATGAATTGACATCTTCCTTTCTTTTTTCCTCTTTTTTCTTCAAGATTTTATCTAGTTTCTTGACACAGAAAGACACAGCAAGGGAGAGAACATAAGCAGGGGAGTGAGATTGGAAGAAGAGGGCTCCCCCCAACCCCCACCCCCAGAGCAGGAAGCCCAATGCAGGCCTGGATCCCAGGACTCTGGGATCATGACCTGTGCCAAAGGCAGAGGAGACACCCAACAACTGAGGTGCCCCAACATCTTCTTTTCCTTTGCATCTTATGTGAGGACACATTAGCAAAAACAAGAAATGTGCTTAACTTCTTGAAACTACTTTGTGCTTAAAGCATTGGTGAAGTAACAACTTTCCTTTTCACATATATGTTCATCAACTTATGCCTATAGTCCCTTGAAACTGGCCTTGTTCTTCTTTCCTTGAATCTATACGGTCTTTACAGAATCTTAAAGAAACATCAGAGTTTTATAAAGATCAGGAGTGTTTTCACACCCCTAGAAATGAAATGGCATTGTGTGCACATTCCCCATACTTAACGGTATTTTATCTGTACCCCAAGCAACAGCTTATTTTCCTTAGAACAGGACAGTATTATCTTATGTGGATAAGACTGATAAAAGCCATTTCTTGAACTCCTCACAGCAGCATTGTGTTTCAACCACTTGTCAAGGAAAATCTTTGTTTAATGAGTATATAGTGTTTGTTTGTTTGTTTGTTTTTGAATGATGTGTCAAGCATTAGGAAAAGGCATGTGCTTATCTACTTGAAACTACACTACTTAAATCACCCACAAAGTAATGGGGTTTTCACTCAGATGTGTGTAGGCATATACATGGTATGCATGTATACATAGTAGGGAAACTTCTTGAAACTATACTGTTTTTAAATTGTCCCTGATCTGTACTTTCCCTAGGACACAAGATTTGGGTGTGTTATGTTTCCAAGATGGCAGAGTAGTAGGGGACTCCAGAATTTGAAGTGTCTTTTGGATAAAACTAGATCAACATTAAACTCTTTTGAACAACTAGGAAGAGGATTGGAGGAGTAAGGAAAGAATCTGCATAGCTGGAGGGAGGGAAGGAAACAGTCTGCAACTTTGAAGGCAGAGGGGAGGTTCAGAACCCTGAGTTGGGGGATCTGGAAGCCATGTAGCCCAGATGGGGAGGATGACTGCCTCACAGAACAAATTCAGGGAGAGGGAGCAAGTGGAAAAGAGTGCAGAGGGTTGTGACCACACAATAAGCTGAAGTGAGGACATCCTTTGGATCATTCACGGGCAGGTTGTGCCCTTCCTGGGGGCTGAAGGCTTGGTGAGATTTGAATGAGATCATAGGATACTGGACTGAGAGCTCATGAGATTTGGACTAAGGTCACAGGAGATTTGGCTAGCAACCTCATGAGATGTGTGTGAGATCTCACGACATCGGGAATGAGATCAGTTGAGATTTGGATGAGATCCCACTATGTTTGGAAGAGTTCCCCTGAGATTTGACAGATATTGCAAGGTTGGGATGAGAGCTCCTGAGATTTGGTGAGGAGTCTCACAGGATGTGTGTGAGAGCTCATGAGATTTGAACAGAGGTATGGTGAGCTTTGCATGAGCTCTCTCGAAATTTGGAATATGATCTCACGAGATTTGTCTAGAAATCCCGTGAGCTGTGTGTGAGATCTCATGATTTTTTTTAATTTTTTTATTTTTCTAATTACTTTTCAGTGTACTAGAATTCATTGTTTATGGACCACACCCAATGCTCCATGCAATACGTGCCCTCCACAATACCCACCACCAGTATGGCCCAACTTGCCACCTCCTGCCCCTTCAAAACCCTTGGATTGTTTTTCAGAGTCCATAGTCTCTCATGGTTCATCTCCCCCTCAATTTCCCTCAACTCCCTTCTCCTCTCCATCTCCCCATGTCCTCCGTGTTATTTCTTATGCTCCACAAATAAGTGACTCTCTCTGCTTGACTTATTTCATTCAGCATAATCTCTTCTAGTCCCGTCCATGTTGCTACAAAAGTTGGGCATTTATGATGGAGGCATAATACTCCATAGTGTATATGGACCACAGCTTCCTTATCCATTTATCCGTTGAAGGGCATCTTGGTTCTTTCAGCAGTTTGGCGACCATGGCCATTGCCGCTATGAACATTGGGGTACAGATGGCCCTTCTTTTCCCTACATCTGTATCTTTGGGGTAAACACCCAGTAGTGCAATTGCAGGGGCATAGGGAAGCTCTATTTGTTTTGACTGATGGTCAAGAGTTTTGATCTGGGTTTTGAGGCAGTATCCTCTGAAAGGGCTTTTTCTGTATGGAGAGGTTCTCAAAGCATACTTCACTTGTGTGAACTGACTGCTTTTCAGAATGCAGGCATCCAAGTTGGTTAAGGGTGGTTGGGAATCTGGCTGCCCATCACCACCTTTACCACAGCTGGCTGAGCAGCAAGCATTCCCTCAAAACCCATGGTGATTGTGCTTGGTTTTGGTTGGTTTGGTTTGGTTTGGTTTTGCATTGTGTTCCAGGATGGGGGACATACCAGACACAGATTCACTTCCTTTTGTGCATGGAGGAGCTCTCTTCTCTTCCTAATGAAGACCTGCCAATCAGTTGGGAGAGGGAGACAAGCTGGATACAGATCAGCAGGCTGACACCATCCATCCAAGAACTAAGCAGACCTGTGGTGTGTTTGGGTGTGCGTGTTTGCATGTGTGTGCATGTTTGCAGGTGTGTGTGTGTGTGTGTGTATCTGTCTGCTTTCTGTCTGTGCTCATTATCTGACTAGTGTGTTGCATGGTATGTGTTTTTTTGTGAGGAGGATAGATATTCTGGCTTGGGTGGTGTATGTGTGGTCTATGGAAGTGTGTTGAATATGGGGGTGTAGCATTGTGGTAGAGGTATGGTGTGTACACGCAGGTCTTGACAGGTGTGTATGTGGTGTGTTTTGTGTGTTTTATGTGTGGCTTGTGTGTGTTGGAGATGTGTTTTGCATGGTGAATGTTTTGTGTGTGTAGAGTGTATGGGTGGGGGCATATGTGGTGTGTATATATGACATACGTGCAGTGTGTTGGTGGTGTATGTGTTGTGCAGTAGCGATTTGTGTGCAATGTGCAAGGTGTTAGTGTGGTGTGATTTTGGGTGGTCTGTGTGGGCTGAAGTGGTGTATCGATGGTGTGTGCGTGGGGTGTGTGTGTGTGTGTGTGTGTGTGTGGTGTCTTTCTCTGTGGTCTGTGTGTGGTATGTTGGTGGGAGATGGGTGGTTTGTGTGGTATATTGTGGCTTGTGTATGGTGTGTGTGTTGCGTATGTTTGACATGGGTTTCTGTGGCTGAAGTGCTGGGAGTTCCTGGTATATATGTGGCCTGTGTTGTTAGGTGGCCTGTATGTAGACTGTACATGCCCGTAATTTATGTTGCATGTGCAGAGTGCATTACACTGTGTAAAGTACTTCTGTGTATGTTGGTGTTTGTGTGGTTTCTGTGTGTGCATTTGGCATATGTCGGGGGTGTGTGTGTGTCAGGCCAGCGGGTTGAGTTTCTCTAGTACGTCTGGGGTGATGTGAGGCGTTGGTGAGTGCTAGAGTTGTGGCGTGTAGACGGCATATGCAGGGTGGGTAGGTGCTTTATGTGTGGTGAGTCTTGGTGCAGCTGTAGTGTGCATGAGGGGAAGAGGTGGCATGTATCTGTATAGGTGTGTCCAGTGTCTTGTGATGTTGTGGTGGGTTGGTGTTTTGTATGTGTGTTGTGTGTGTTTGAGATATGTGTACTACGTGGAATACATGTAGTGTGTGTGTTGTATTGGGTACTGTGAATGGTCTATATGATGTGGGTAGGTGTGTGTGTGGCCTGTGTGTTGTACATGTCGTGTGTCTGTTGTTTGTGAGGTCCATGTGGTAAATGGGTCTGCTATGTGTGGGTATGTGGGATGTGAGTGGTGTCCTTTGTCGTGTACTGTTTGTATGGTGTGTGGTGTGTGTTTGCATAGTATGGATGGCATGTGGGGTAGGTGGGATGAGCCAGTGGTGGAGGTGCTGTGCACGTTTGGCGGTCATTTGGTGTGTGTGCCCTATAAGTGTTGTGTGCAGTGTTCATGTGTTTTCATGGTGCACGGGTGGGTGTGGAATGTGTGTGGTGCCGGTCTGTGTGTGATTAACAAGTGCTGGTGTTGGATGGGTGGTGGGACTATTGTAGGTCATGTGTGTGCAGCTTTTGGGCTTCCTTTGTGGTGTGGGTGTTTGGCATTTGTATGGCGTTTGTGGGGTTTCTTTGTGTGCGGCATACATGTAATTGTGTGTGCATGTGTGATGTCTGTGGGGGTGAGTGCGTGTGTGTGCATGGTATGTGTCGTGGGTACTTAGCATTTCTGGTGTGCATGTCTGGAGGTTTTGTGTATGTGTTGGGTGGAGTGTGTGTGTGTTGCATACACGCTGTGTGTGTGAGGAGTGTGTGTGAGGTATTTGGTGGTAGTGGAGTGGTTAATATGTCATCTACAAGATATGAGTGTCGTGTCTGTGGTGCGTGTGAGTTTCTGTAGGATATGAGCTGTATGTGCCTTCTCCGTGTGTGTGTGTGTGCAAGCACTGTGTTCCATGTAGGGGATGTGTTTGTGTTGAATATATTGCACGCTTTGGGGGAGACACTGTTGTATAGGAGGTAAATCAAAGGTGAGTCTGTGGTGTATGTGAGCTGTGTCTGGATTTTGGTTGGTGTGTGTGTAGTAGGTTTGTGGCGTACATTGTGCATGTTGCATGGTGTGTGTGTGTGTGTGTGTGTGTGTGTGTGTGGTGGACTTGGTGTGTGCCCTGTATGTTATAACTGTGTGCTACATGTGTTGGGTGAGAGGTTTGTGTGTGGCACATGCGTGGTGTGTGTTGCGTATGTGCACAGTGTATGTGTGGTGATTGTGTGGTAATATGTGTTTATGTGTCTGTGACGTTGCTGTGGTGTGTGTGGTGTCTGCCTATTGTGTGTGTTCTATGTGTCAAGGGTGAGTGCAGTGTATATGTATGTGTTCTGTGTAGGACTGGTGTGTGTATGGTGAAGGTCTCGAATGGGGATGCCCTATGTGTAGTGTGTAGGTATTTGGTATATGCGTGTGGTGTACGTGAGGCATGGGTGCTGTGTCCACAGGCCCTCTGTTGTGCGTGGTGGGTCTGTGTAGTTTGTGCCATGGGCATGTGATGGAAGTGTGCCTGGGCCTGCTGTTTTGTGCTGTCTGTGGGGTGCGCAATTGTATGTGATATATGTAGGTGTGCAAGTGGCATGTGTGTGGTGATTGTATGGCTAATCGTCAGTGTACTGGCCACAGTCCTTTCAGCAGCAACTATACAGGGACAGGAGGGCTGGGGAGATATCAGATGCCAGTTATGCTCACTTACACAGAATCAAAGTGAGAAGTCATCAAAATCTTTGGGTGATGGCAGTGTGAGTGAGAGCTCCATCCACATTGACTGTGAGCAAAGACCTAGGCCGAAATATGGAAGGTTATGGGAATGCCTACTGAGAGGATCCACATTCTACATTCCACCCAGGAAAGGAAAAAAAAAAAAAGAATAAAAAAGCTGCGAGGGAGGGAACTAACATTGTTTCCTCTTGCCCCAGGAAAGAGGCCACCTCCCTCCCAAACTCTATAGTTTGGCCTACACACAAACATTTTCTGCTGAGCCTCTTCAAACCCCCGGAGGTTCCTGATATCCCCATTGTTCTGAAATCAACTTTGGAGGGGCCTCTGGCACAACATCGCCACAGTCCTAAGATGTCTGCATGAGTCCCCACGTGAAGAGAGAGGCTAGTGTTCTGAGACACTGGCTGGGAGAGATGCCTTGGTTTCCTCTAGTTTCAGGTAGCAAGAAAAGGGTAGAGTGCCAACATCTTCTTTTCATTTGGCTGTTATGTGAGGACACATTAGCAGAAACAAGAAATGTGCTTAACATCTTGATACTACTCTGTGCTTAAAGCACCGGTGAAGGAACAATTTCCTGTTTTGCATGTGTGTTCATGACCTTATGCATATTGTCTCTGGAAACTGGCCTTCTCCTTCATTCCTTGAAACTATAATATCTTAAAAAAAAAATTTCAAGAGACACCAGAATTTCATACAGTTAAGGGGGTGCATGTGTGATGTCTGTGGGGGTGAGTGCGTGTGTGTGCATGGTATGTGTCGTGGGTACTTAACATTTCTGGTGTGCATGTCTGGAGGTTTTGTGTATGTGTTGGGTGGAGTGTGTGTGTGTTGCATACACGCTGTGTGTGTGAGGAGTGTGTGTGAGGTATTTGGTGGTAGTGGAGAGGCGTTTCCATCTGTTTTGGCACATGGCCGGAAATGCCCCTATGGCCCAGAGAGAGCCAGTTCACTGAGTGACATTGTTCTCTGCAGTGTGCTGTGACACTAGAACGAGCTTGGTTTAGGGAATGTCCTTCAGGTGTGCGCACCTTAGTTGCAATGGCTTTTCACTTCAAGAAAGAAGATAGAGCAAAGGCAGTCTCTGGACCATTTTGAAACTGTGAGGGAAGTGCAAGGCACTGCAATTTGAAACATGGAAGCTGTTGGAACTGACTGTGTTGACTAGGGCCCTGTACGTGACTCTTCATGTTTTAAAACCCAGTCAGTTCCAACAGCTTTCCTGTTTCGACAGTCTCAAGAGTGTCGCGAGTCCATAGCAAAGCACACTTACCTCACGACATTTGAAGCATTCTTGACAGAAGTAGACAGTTTGGATGACAAGGGGTCGTGCTCTGCCAATATACGTTTTGGAAGCCCAAGAACAGTGGTCTCCCCCTAACTCACAGTATCCAACCTCCCAGAGTCTGTCCTTGTTCTATCTTCTTTCCTCAACTGGGAAGACACTGCCATGAATGGGTGTCCGCCTGAAGAAATTTCACTGAACACAGACCTTCCTATGGTCACCGGAATGGACATCCGAGACTAGGGCCCTGTACGATACTCTTCATGTTTTCAAACCCAGTCAGTTCCAAAAGCTTCCATGTTTCGACAGTCTCAAAACTGTTGTGAGTCAGTCCTAAACCTCACTTCCGTCATGGCGTTTGAAGCTTTTTTGACAGAGGTAGACAGTTTGGATGACCAGAGGCCATGCTCTTCCAATATACGTTTTGGAAGCCTAAGAGCCGTGGCCTGCACCTAACTCTCAGTATCCAAACTTCTACAGTTCGTCCTTGTTCTATCTTCTTTCCTCAACTGGGAAGACACTGCCATGAATGGGCATTTGCCTGAAGGAGTTTCATTGAACACAGACCTTCCTATGGTCACCGGTATGGTCCTCCGAGACTAGGGTCCTGTATACGACTCTTCATGTTTTCAATACACTCAGTTCCAACAGCTTCCATATTTTGAGAGTCTCAAAACTGTCGGGAGTCTGTCCTACAGCACACTTCCCTCACGACGTTTGAAGCGTTTTCAACAGAGGTACACAGTTTAGATGACAATAGGTCATGCTCTTCCAGTATACATTTTGGAAGCCTAAGAGTCATGTCCTGCACTTAACTCACAGTATCCAACCTGCCCAGAGTCCTTCCTTGTTTTATCTTCTTTCCTCAACTGGGAAGACATTGCCACGAATGGGTGTCCACCCAAAGATATTTCACTGAACACATACCATCCTGTGGTCAACGGAATGGACGTCTGAGACTAGGGCCCTGTACGTGACTCTTCATGTTTCTAAACCCAGTCAGTTCTAATAGCTTCCATGTTTTGACAGTCTCAAAACTGTTGCAAGTCAGTCCTAAACCTCACTTCCCTCACGACATTTGAAGCATTTTTGACAGAGGTAGAGAGTTGGGATGACCACAGATCATGCTCTTCCAGTAAACGTTTTGGAAGCCTAAAAGCCGTGTCCTGCACTTAACTCACAGTATACAAATAGCCCAGAGTCCGTCCTTGTTGTATGTGCTTTCCTCAACTGGAAAGACACTGCCATGAATGGGAGTCCACCTGAAGAAGTTTCACTGAAACAGACCTTCCTATGTCACCAGTATGGACGTCCCAGACTAGGGCCATGTACGAGACTCTTCATGTTTTCAACACAGTCAGTTCCAAAAGCTTCCATGTTTCCACAGTCTCAAAACTGTCGTGAGTCTGACCTACAGCACACTTCCCTCACGACGTTTGAAGCATTTTCGACAGAGTTAGACAGTTTGGATGACCAGAGGTTGTGCTCTTCCAATGTACGTTTTGGAAACCTAGGAGCCTTGGCCTGAACATAACTCATAGTGTCCTATCCTCCCAGAGTCCGTCCTTGTTCTATCTTCTTTCCCCAACTGGGAAGACAATGCCACGAATGGGTGTCTGCCTGAAGAAGTTTCACTGAACACAGACCGTCCTATGGTCACCGGTATGGTCCTCTGAGACTAGGGCCCTGTACGTGACTCTTCATGTTTTCAAACCCAGTCAGTTCCAACAGCTTCCATGTTTTGACAATCTCAAAACTGTTGCGAGTCAGTCCTAAACCTCACTTCCGTCATGGCGTTTGAAGCGTTTTTGACAGAGGTAGAGAGTTGGGATGACCACAGATCATGCTCTTCCAGTAAACGTTTTGGAAGCCTAAGAGCCATAGCCTGCACTTAACTCACAGTATCCAACCTGCACTGAGTTCGTCCTTGTTCTATCTTCTTTCCTCAACTGGGAAGATACTGCCATGATTGGGTGTCAGCCTGAAGTTTCTCTGAACACAGACCTTCTTATGGTCACCGGTATGGTCCTGTGAGACTAGGGCCCTGGACGCAACTCTTCATGTTTTCAACACAATCAGTTCCAACAGCTTCCATGTTTGGACAGACTCAAAACTGTCACGAGTCCATCCTAAAGCACACTTCCCTCACGACATTTGAAGTGTTTTTAACAGAGGTAGACAGTTTGCGTGACCACAGATCGTGCTCTGCCAGTATACATTTTGTAAGACTACAAGCCATGGCTTGCACTTAACTCACAGTATCCAACCTGCCCAGAGTACGTCCTTGTTCCATCTTCTTTCCTCCACTGGGAAGACACTGCTAAGATTGGGTGTCTGCCTGAAGAAGTTTCACTGAACACAGACTTTCCTATGGCCCCCGTATGGAAGTCTGAGACTAGGGCCTTGTAGGCGACTCTTCATGTTTTGAAACCCAGTCAGTTCCAACGGCATCCACGTTTCGACAGTCTCAGAACTGTTGCGATTCCATTTTAAAGCACACAAAATTAACGACATTTGAAGTGTTTTCGACAAGGTAAACAGTTTGGATGACCAGAGGTCATCCTCTTCCAATATACATTTTGGAAGTCTAAGAGCCATGGCCTGCACATAACTCATATGTCCAGCCCTCACAGAGTCCGTCCTGGTTCTATCTTCTTTCCTCAACTGGGAAGACACTGCCATGAAGGTGTCCACCTGAAGAAATTTCACTGAACACAGACCTTCCTATGGTCACCAGTATGGACGTCGGAGACTAGGGCCCTGTATGTGACTCTTCACGTTTTCAACGCAGTCAGTTCCAACAGCTTCCATGTTTCGACAGTCTCAAAAGTGTCGTGAGTCTGTCCTAAAGCATACTTCCCTCATGACGTTTGAAGCGTTTTAAACAGAGGTAGACAGTTTGGATGACCAGAGGTCATGCTCTTCCAATATACGTTTTGGAAGCCTAGGAGCCCTGGCCTGCACTTAACTCACGGTATCCACCCAGCCCAGAGTCAGTCCTTGTTCTATCTTCTTTCCTCAAGTGGGAAGACACTACCAGCATGGGTGTCCACCCAAAGAAATTTCAATGAACACAGACCTTCCTATCGTCACTGGTATGGACGTCTGATACTAGGTCCCTGTAAACGACTCTTCACGTTTTCAACACAGTCAGTTCCAACAGCTTCCATGTGTCAGCAGTCTCAAAACTTTCACGAGTCCATCCTCAAATATTTCCCTCACGACGTTTGAAGGATTTTTGACAAAGGGACACTGTTTGGATGACTAGAGGTCGTGCTCTTCCAATATATGTTTTGGAATCCTAAGAGCCAGGGCCTGAACATAACTCTCAGTATCAAACATACCCAGAGTCCGTCCTTGTTCTATCCTTTTTCCTCAACTGGGAGGAAACTGCCACAAATGGGTGTCCGCATATAGAAGTTTCACTGAACGCAGTCCTTCCTATTGTCACCGGTATGGACGTCCTAGAATAGGGCCATGTACGCGACTCTTCATGTTTTCAACACAGTCTGTTCTAACAGCTTCCATGTTTCGACAGTCTCAAAACTGTCACAAGTCCGTCCTAAAGCACACTTCCTTCACAACGTTCCAAGCATTTTTGACAGAGGTAGACAGTTTGGATGACCACAGGTCGTGCTATGCCAATATACGTTTTGGGAACCTAAGAGCCGTGGTCTACACTTAACTAACAGTATCCAACCTGCCCAGAGTCCATCCTTGTTCTATATTCTTTCCTCCACTGGGAAGACACCCACGAATGGGTGTCTGCCTGAAGAAATTTCACTAACACAAATCTTCCTATGGTAACCGGTATGGGTGTCCGAGACTAGGGCCCTGTACACGACTCCTCGTGTTTTCAACACAGTCAGTTCCAACAGCTTCCATGTTTCAAGAGTCTCAAAACTGGTGTGAGTCCGTCCTAAAGCACCCTTCCTTCACGACGTCTGAAGCGTTTTAGACAAAGGTAGAGTTTGGATGATCATGGGTCGTACTCTTCCAATATACATTTTGGTATCCTAAGACTGTGGCCTGCACCTAACTCACAGTGTCCAACCTGCCCAGAGTCTGTTCTTGTTCTATCGTCTTTCTTCAACCAGGAAGACCCATCCACGAATGGGTGTCTGCCTGAAGAAGTTTCACTTAACATAGACCTTCCTTTGATCACCGCACCTTGCAGAGAAAATGTCCTTCAAAGAACGTCTGCTCTCTGGGCTAGAGGTGCCTTTTCAGCCATGGGCAAAATGTGGGGAACCAGCTGCCCCACACGTCAACCTGCTCCAGGCAACTCTGCGGAGAATGCACCTTTGAACCAACCTCTTGATGCAGGGACATGGCCTCCTCAAACGTGAGTGTGGAAGCAATAGGGAACTGCCATGTAATTAACTCAGAGAAACAAGATGTTTTTGACTATGATTGGTTTCACAAAATGGGAAGGGTTCCAATGGTGTGGCATGTGGAATCACACAGCATGGATAGTTCTGCACATACCTGTATGGTGGGATAGCCTTGATTCTGAGAAAGAGCACCGAGAGGAGAGTGCTCTCTACATAACCCTCCTCCTGCTGCTCTGAGGAGAATGCATTACCATGGGAAGTGTGAGCCCCTTGATTCTGACAAAGAACACAGAACTTGAACCTCCTTCATGGAATGATGGAAGTCCTTCCCAAAGTAGGTGCAGACTCAGAAGGGAGTGCTGTAAGAAACAGGACAGTGGGGAAACAGAAACAGGAACTCAACTCCCTTTCCAAGTGTATGTTAGAGCATTAGAAAAAATATTCTGCACGCAGACAAACTGTTGGTTCACCATGGAACTTGCCACGAAGTGCAGGTGTGGAGGTGACAGCGGACGTTTCAGAGAAATGTATGGACGTCCAAGACTCGGGCCCTGTATGCAACTCTTCATGTTTTCAGCACCGTCAGTTCCAACAGCTTACTGCCACGAATGGGTGTCTGACTGAAGAAGTTTCACTGAACAGAGACCTTCCTTTGGTCACCTCACACTGCAGAGAATATGTCCTTCAAAGAAATTACGTTCTCTGAGCTAGAGGAACATTTTCAGCTATGGGCAAAAATGTGGGGAACCTGCTGCTCCACACGTCACCCTGGACATACAACCTAGCATTTGGGATTGGTCCTGGGAGAATGGATGACGTTATGTGTCAGTGCAGAGCCAGGCTCTCAGAACGGCTGAGTTGAGGGCATTGATCTGGTGGCCCATAAGGTTCTGGGATTGTGGTGTAGGGGTCTTTGGAAGGTGTGGGTGGCTTTAGACGGCATGGAGGTTTCTCCCGCCAAGAGGGTTCTGCACAGGCCCAAATGGCACAGTTTCCACATGGGTGGCAGCCAGAGTCCTGTGTTGTAAATATGAGGTCCCCAATCTGGAGGGCTAAGGTGCCAGACCTCTGGGGACGAAAGCCTCAATACAAAACCTAGGATTAGGGTTAGGTCGTAGGGGAATGGCAGCCCCGATCTGCTGGCCCTGTGATGAACCCTCCCAAGGCCTGAGTTGAGGGCGTGGGGCTGCTGGACTGTGAGACTCCTGGTTCCTTGTCTTGGGGGCGGCAGAAGTGGGGGTGCTTTCAGGGAATCATGCTGGTTTCCCGAACTCTGCAGGTTCAGTACATTTCTAAAGGGCATAATTTCCTAATGGGATCAGGTGACATTATGGGTTGCAGCTCAGGGGTCCCTGATCAGTCCTGAGGAGGCGGTCAAGGTTGGGCGCCTGAACACCCAACCTGGTCTAGGATTAGTATGAAGGCTAGTGTTATGTTTAGGGTTAGGGTTATGTCTTCGGTACAAGGTATGTCGAATCTGCAAGCACAGATAAGGACTAACCCAAGGTCTGAGTTGAGTGCAGGAGTGAGGAGGGTCCTCAGGCTCTGGACGATTGGCCCGGAGGGGCAAAGATGGTGGGAAAACCCAGGGGAACATGCTGATTTCTATAGCTCTGAGGCTCTGAGATAGCAACTAATGAAACGATTTCCTCCTGACTGAGTGGCTGAGTCCTGCTGTCAGTCTGATGCTCCCATCCATGGGAGGAACTGGGTGTCAGGCCTCTGGGGTCCAGAGCCTGAACACCCAACCAACCTAGGGTTAGGGTTTGCCTCTGGGAGAATGGCAGACCTGATTTGTCAGTGCAGAGTCAGGCTCTCCAAAGGGCCCAGTTGAGGGCTTAGCTCTGGCGACCCAAGATGCTCTGGAATTGTAGTGTCAGTGTCCTAGAAGGTGTGGGTGGCTTTACGGGGCAGGCATGTTTGTCCTGGCACGAGGGTCCTGCACAGGACCAAATGGCACAGTTTCCTCATGGGTGGTACCCAGAGCTTTGCGTTGTGAAAAAGGAGTCCCCAGACTGGAGGGCTACTGGACCAGGCCGCTGCGGATGGTAGTCTGAATTACCACCATAGAGTTAGGATTAGGCTGACAGGGCATGGCAGGCCCGATCTGCCCGCACTGAGGTGGTCTCTACCTAAGGCTGAGTTGAGGGCTTGTGTCTGCAGGATTGTCAGACTCCTGGTTCGTGGTCCTGGTGGACGCCTAACAAGGCTGTGGCCCAAGGGATGCATGCAGATATCTTCTGCTCTGCAGGTTCAGCTTATTACTAAAGGGCATGCTTTCCTATTGGGATCAAGTGCAATTGTGTGGTGCAGCTCAGGGTTCCCCCATCTGGAAAGTTTGGGGACCAGGGCTCTGAGGACTGAAGCCTGAGCACCCGACTGGGCTTCGGGTTAGGGTTAGAGTTAGGGTTAGGCTTAGGGATATGTCTTAGGGACAAGGCATGTTGGATCTGGCAACACAGATATGGCCTCACCCAAGGGCTGAGTTGAGGGCGGTACTCAGGAGGCTCCTCAGGCCCTGGGTTTTTTGCCTGGATGAGCAAAGAGAGCAAGAATGGCTTCAAGGGAGCATGCTGGATTCTATGTCTCTGAGGGTATTGGATAGCATGGAATGAAATGGTTTGTTCCTGGCTGAGAGGCTGAGTCCTGCCGTCAGCCTGATGGTCCCAACCATGGGAGGAACTGGGTGTCAGGTCTCTTGGGTCCAGGCGTGAACACCCAACCTAGAGTTAGGGTTTGGCTCTGGGAGAATGGCAGACCTAATTTGTCAGTGTAGAGTCAGGCTCTTCACAGGGCTCAGTTGACGGCATAGCTCTGGTGGCACATCAGGCTCCGGGATTGTGGTGTGGGGTCCTAGGAAGGTGTGGATGGCTTTACAGGGCAGGCAGGTCTCTACTGCCACAGGGGTCCGGCACAGGGCCAATGGCACAGTTTCCTCCTGGGTGGCACCTAGACTTGCGTTGTGAATAGGGAGTCAACAAACTGGAGGTCTATAGCGGAAGGCCACCGGGAACGGAAATCTGAAAAGCACCCTAGGGTTAGGATTAGGCTGACGGGGCATGGCAGGCCCGATCTGCCCCCACTGAGGAGGCCTCTCCCTAGGGCTGAGAAGAGGGCTTGCGTCTGCAGGATCATCAGACTCCTAATTTGTGGGCCTGCTAGCCCCTAACTTGGTTGGGTACCAAGGGATGCATGCAGGTTTCTCCTGCTCTGCGGGTCCAGCTCATTTCTAAAGGGCATGCTTTCCTATTTGAATCAAGTGCAATTGTGCGGTGCAGCTCAGGGTTCCCCCATCTGGAGAATTTGGGAACTAGGCCTCTGAGGACGGAAGCCTGAGCACCCGACCTTGGCATCGAGTTAGGGTGAGGGTTAGAGTTAGGGTTATGTCTTAGGGACAGGGCATGTGTGATCTCGCAGCACAGATATGGGTTCACCCAGGGCTGAATTGAGGGCAGGACTCGGGAGGCTCCTCAGGCTCTGGGTTTTTGGCCTGGATGGGCAAAGAAGGCGGGAATGGTCTCAGGGAAGCAAGCTGGATTCTAAGTCTCTGAGGGTATTAAATAGCACGGATTGAAACGGTTTCTTCCTGGCTGAGAGGTTGAGTCTTTGAGACAGTCTGACGCTCCCATCCTAGTGAGGAACTGGGTGTCAGGACTCTTGGGTCCAGAGCCTGAACACCCAACCTATGGTTACGTTATGGCTCTGGGAGAATGGCAGACAGGATTTGTCAGTGCATAGTCAGTCTCTCCACAGGGCTCAGTTGAGGGCACAGCTCTGGTGGCCCATGAGGCTCCGGGTTTGTTGTTTGAGTGTCCTAGGAACCTGTGGGTGGCTTTACGGGGGAGGCAGGTTTTCCTGCCATTAGAGTCCAGCACAGGGCCAAATGGCACAATTCCTTGTGAGTGGCACTCAGAATCCTGTGTTGTGAAGAAGGAGTCTCAAAACAAGAGGGCTACCGGGCCAGGCCACCCGGTATGGAAATCTCAATAAGCACCCTGGGGTAAGGTTAAGCCGACAGGGCATGGCAGGCCCGATCTGCCCGTGCTGAGGTGGCCTCTCCCTAGGGCTGACTTGAGGGCTTGGGTCTGCAGGATCGTCAGACTCCCGGTTCGTGGTCCTGGTGGGCGCCTAAAGTGGCTGTGGACAAAGGGATGCATGCAAGGTTCTCCTGCTCTGTGGGTTCAGCTCACTTCTAAAGGGCATGCTTTCCTTTGGGATCAAGTGCAATTGTGCGGTGCAGCTCAGGTTTACCCCATTGGAGAGTTTGGGAACCAAGCCTCTGAGGACGGAAGCCTGAGCACCGGACCTGGGCTTCACGTTAGGGTTAGGGTTAGCGTTAGGGTTATGTCTTATGGCCAAGGCATGTGTGATCTCCCAGCACAGATTTGGCTCACACAAGGGCTGAGTTCAGGGAGGGTCTCAGTATGTTCCTCAGGCCCTGGGTTTTTAGCCTGGACGGGCAAAGGAGGTGAGAATAATCTCAGGGAAGCATGCTGGATTCTAAGTCTCTGAGGGTATTAAATAGCACGGATTGAAACAGTTTCTTCCTTGAAGAGAGGCTGAGCCCTTCCGACAGTCAGATGCTCCCATCCATGGGAGGAACTGGATGTCAGGTCTCTTGGTTCCAGAGCCTGAACACCCAACCTAAGGTTATGTTGTGGCCCTGGGATAATGGCAGACCTGATTTGTCAGTGCAGAGTCAGTCTCTCCAAAGGGTTCAGTAGAGGGCATAGCTCTGGCGGCCCATGAGGCTCCGGGATTGTGGTTTGAGGGTCCTAGGAAGCTGTGGATGGCTTTAGGGGGAAGGCAGGTTTTTCCCGCCATGAGAGTCTAGCACAGGGCCAATTGGCACAGTTCCTTTTTTGTGGCACTCAGAATCCTGTGTTGTGAAGAAGGAGTCCCCAAACTGCATGGCCTACCGGGCCAGGCCAGACTTCCAGATGGAAGTCTCAATATGCACCCTAGGGTTAGGTTTAGGCCAACAGGGCATGGCAGGCCCGATCTGCCCACGCTGAGGTGGGCACTCCCTAGGGCTGAGTTGAGGGCTTGTGTCTGCAGGATCGTCAGATTCCTGGTTCGTGGTCCTGGTGGGCACATAACGTGGGCACGGCCCAAGGGATGCATGCAAGTTTCTCTTGCTCTGCGGGTTCAGCTCATTTCTAAAGGCCATGCTTACGTTTTGGGATCAGGTGCAATTGTGTGGTGCAGCTCAGGGTTCCGCCATTGGGAGAGTTTGGGAACCAGACCTCTGAGGACAGCAGCCTAAGTAACCAACCTGGGCTTCGTGTTAGGGTTAGAGTTAGGGTTAGGGGTATGTCTTGTGGACAAGGCACATTGAATCTGGGAACACAGATATGGACTCATCCAAGGGCTGAGTTGGGGGCAGGACTCAGGAGGCTCCTCAGGTCCTGGGTTTTTACCTGGAGTGGCCAAGATTTCGGGCATGGCCTTAGGAGAGCATGCTGGTTTCTAATTCTCGGAGGGTTTTGGATAACCCAAAATGAAAAGGTATGTCCCTGACTGAGAGGCTGAATTCTTCCGAAAGTCTGATGCTCCCATCCATGGGATTAACTGGGTGTCAGGTCTCTGCAGTCCAGAGCCTGAACACCCAACCTAGGGACAGGGTTTGGCTCTGGGAGAATGGCAGACCTGATTAGTCAGTGCAGAGTCAGGCTCTCTACAGGGCTCCATTGAGGGCATAGCTCTGGCGGCCCAACAGGCTCCTGGATTGTGGCGTGGGGGTCCTCTGAAGCTGTGGGTGGCTTTTTGGGGAATGCAGGTTTCTCCGGCCACAAGGGTCCTGCACAGGGTCGACTGGAACAGTTTCCTCGTGGGTGGCACCCACAGTCCTGCGTTGTGAAGAAGGAGTCCCCGAACTGGAGGGCTACTGGGACAGGCGACCGGGGACAGAAGTCTGAATAAACACCCTAGGGTTAGGTTTAGGCCGACGGCATGGCAGACCTGACCTGTGCACGCTGAGGTGGCCTCTCCCTAGGGCTGAGTTGAGGGCTCATGTCTGCAGGATCTTCAGGCTCCTGGTTCGTGGTCCTGGTGGGCGTCTAACTTGGCTATGGCACAAGGGATGCATGCAAGTTTCTACTACTCTGCGGGTTCAGCTCATTTCTAAAGGGCATGCTTTCCTAATGGTATCAAGTGCAATTGTGTGCTGCAGCTCAGGGTTCCCCAATCTGGAGACTTTGGGAACCAGGTCTCTGAGGATGGAAGCCTGAGCTCCCGACTTCGGCTTTGAGTTAGCCTTAGGATTAGGGTAGGGTTAGGGTTAAAGTTATGTCTTAGGGTCAAGGCATGTCGGATCTGGCCACACAGATATGGAGTCAGCCAAGGGCTGAGTTGAGGGCGGGACTCAGGAGGCTTATGAGGCCCTTGGTTTTTGGCCTGGAGGGGCAAAGAGGGCGGGAAAGGCCTCAGGGGACCATGCTGGTTTCTATGACTCTGAGCATATCGATACCCTGGAATGAAACGGTTTGTTCCTGCCTGAGAGGCTGAGTCCTTCAGTCAGTCTGATGCTGCCATCCATGGGAGGCACAGGGTGTCAGGCCTCTTGGGTCCAGAGCCTGAGCACCCAACCTAGAGTTTGGGTTTGGCTCCAGGAGAATGGCAGACCTGATTTATCACAGCAATTCCGGCTCTCCACAGGGTTCAGTAGAGATTGTAACTCTGGCGGCCATTCAGCACCAGGACTGTGGTGTGGGGTTCCTCCGAAGCTGTTGGTGGCTTTATCGGGCAGGCAGGTTGCTCCCGCCATGTGGGTCCTGCCAAAGGACAAATGGCTCAGTTTTCTCAGGGGTGGCACCCAGAGTTTTGCGTTGTGAAGAAGGAGTCCCAAAACAAGAGGGGTACTGGGCCAGGCCACCGGGGATGGAAGTCTCAATAAGCACCCTAGGGTTAGGGTTAGGATGTCGGGGCATGGCAGGCCTGATGGGCCCGTGCTGAGGTGGCTTCTCCATAGGGCTGACTTGAGGGTTTGGGTCTGCAGGATCGTCAGACTCCTGGTTCATGGTCCTGGTGGTCGCATAAAGTGTCTGTGGCCCAAGAGACGCTGCAAGGTTCTCCTGCTTTGCGGGCTCAACTCACTTCTAAAGGGAATGCTTTCCATTTGGGATCATGTGCAATTGTGCGCTGCATCTCAGGTTTACCCCATTGGAGAGTTTGGGAATCGGGCCTCTGAGGACAGAAGCCTGAGCACCGGCTTCGCGTTAGGGTTAGGGTTAGCGTTAGGGTTATGTCTTATGGCCAAGGCATGTGTGATCTCCCAGCACAGATATGGGCTCACACAAGGGCTGAGTTCAGGGAGGGTCTCAGGATGTTCCTCAGGCCCTGGGTTTTTAGCCTGGATGGGCAAAAGAGGTAGGAATAATCTCAGGGAAGCATACTGGATTCTAAGTCTCTGAGGGTATTAAATAGCATGGATTGAAACATTTTCTTCCTTGCAGAGAGGCTGAGTCCTTCCGAAAGTCAGATGCTCCCATCCATGGGAGGAACTAGGTGTCAGGTCTCTTGGGTCCAGAACCTGAACACCCAACCTGAGGTTACGTTGTGGCTCTGGGAGAATGGCAGACCTGATTTGTCAGTGCAGAGTCAGTCTCTCCAAAGGGCTCAGTAGAGGGCATAGCTCTGGCGGCCATGAGGCCCAGGGATTGTGGTTTGAGGGTCCTAGGAACCTGTTGGTGGCCTTACGCGGCAGGCAGGTTTTTGCCGCCATGAGAGTTCAGCACAGAGCCAAATGGCACAGTTCCATTTTTGTGGCACTCAGAATCCTGCGTTTCGAAGAAGGAGTCCCAAACTGGAATGCCTATTCGGCCAGGCCATCAGGGATGGAAGTCTCAATATGCACCCTACGGTTAGGTTTACGCCGACAGGGCATGGCAGGCCCGATCTGCCCGTGCTGATGTGGCCTCTCCCTAGGGCTGAGTTGAGGACTTGTGTCTGCAGGATCGTCAGACTCCTGGTTCGTGGACCTGGTGGGCGCATAATGTGGCTATGGCCCAAGGGATGCATGCAAGTTTCTCCTGCTCTGCGGGTTCAGCTCATTTCTAAAGGCCATGCTTACGTTTTGGGATCAGGTGCAATTGTGTGGTGCAGCTCAGGGTTCCGCCATTGGGAGAGTTTGGGAACCAGGCCTCTGAGGAAGGTAGCCTTACACCCCGACCTCGGCTTCTGGTTAGCGTTAGGGTTAGGGTTAGGCTTATGTCTTAGGGACAAAGCATGTCAGATCTGGCAACACAGGTATGGGCTCACCTTTGGGCTAAGTTGAGGGCGGGACTCAGGAGGCTCCTCAGGCCCTGGGTTTTTGGCCTGGAGGGACACACAGGGCGGGAATGGCTTCAGGGGACCATGCTGGTTTCTATGTCTCTGAGGGTATTGGTCAGCTGGGAATGAAACGGTTTCTTCCTGGCTGAGAGGCTGAATCCTTCCGACAGTCTGAAGCTCCCATCCGTGGGAGGAACTGGGTGTCAGGCCTCGGGGGTCCAGAGCCGAAACACCCAACCTACGGTTATGGTTTGGCTCTGGAAGAATAGCAGACTTGATTGGTCAGTGCAGAGTCAGGCTTTCCACAGGGCTCAGTTGAGGGCGTAGCTCTGGCGGCCCATCAGGCTCCAGGATTGTGGAGTGGGGGTCCTCGGAAGCTGTGGGTGGCTTTACGGGGCAGGCAGGTTTCTCCCGCCACGAGGGTCCTGCACAAGGCCAAATGGCACAGTTTCCTCATGGGTGGCACCCAGAGTCCTGCGTCGTGAAGAAGGAGTCCCCAAACTAGAGGGCTACTGGCCCAGTCCACAGGGGACAGAAGTCTGAATAAGCACCCTAGGGTTAGGGTTAGGCCGACGGGGCATGGCAGGCCCGATCTGCCCATGCAGAGGGGGCCTCTCTTTAGGGCTGAGTTGAGGACTTGAGTCCGCAGGATCATCAAACTCCTGGTTCGTGGGCCTGGTGGGCGCTTAACGTTTCAGTGGCCCAAGGGATGCATGCAGGTTTCTCCTACACTGTGGGTTCAGCGGATTTCTAAAAGGCATGCCTTCCTATTGGGATCAAGTGCAATTGTGCGGTGGAGCTCCGGATTCCCCCATGTGGAGAGTTTGCGAACCAGGCCTCTGAGGTCCGAAGACTGAGCCCGCGACCTGGGCTTAGGGTTAGCGTTAGGGTTAGCGTTAGCGTTAAGGTTAGGGTTTTGTCTTAGGGACAAGGCATGTCAGATCTGGCAACACAGATATGGGCTCACCCAAGGGCTGAATTGAAGGCGGGACTTAAGGACGCTCCTCAGGCCATGGGTTTTTGGCCTGGAGGGGGAAAGAGGGAGGAAATGGCCTCAGGGGACCATGCTGTTTTCTGTCTCTGAGGGTATTGGATAGCCCGGAATGAAACGGTTTGTCTCTGGAGGAGAGGCTGAGTCTTCCCAACAGTCTGATGTTCCCATGCATGGGAGGAACTGGGTGTTAGGCCTCTGGGGTCCTGAGCCTGATCACCCGACCTAGGGTTAGGGTTTGGCTCTGGGAAAATGGCAGACGTGATTTTTCAGTGCAGTGTCAGGCTCGCCACAGGGCTCAGTTTAGGGCCTAGCTCTGGCGGTCCATCATGCTCCGGGATAGTGGTGTGGGGGTCCTAGGAAGGTGTGGTGGCTTTACGGGGAAGGCAGGTTTCTGCACAGGGTCAATTGGCACAGTTTCCTCGTGGTTGCCACCCACAGTCCTGACTTGTGAAGAAGGAGTCCTCGAACTGGAGGACTACCAGGCCGGGCCACCGGGGGCGCAAGTCTGAATAAGCACCCTAGGGATAGGGTTAGGCCTACTGGGCCTGACACGCCAGATCTGCACACTGAGGTGGCCCCTCCCTAGGGCTGAGTGGAGGGTTGTGTGTGCAGGATCGTCAGACTCCTGGTTCGGGGTCCTGGTGGGCGCCTATGTTGCCTGTGGCCCAAGGAATGCATGCAGCTTTCTCCTGCTCTGAGCGTTCAGCTCATTTCTAAAGGGCATGTTTTCTTACTGGGATCAAGTGCAATTGTGCGGTGCAGCTCAGGGTTCTACCATCTGTAGAATTTGGGAACCAAGCCTCTGAGGACGGAAGCCTGAGCACCCGACCTGGGCTTTCCATTAGGTTTAGGGTTAGGCTTAGGGTTATGTCTTGGGAACAAGGCATGTCGCATCTGGCAACACAGATATGGGCTCACCCAAAGGCTGAGTTGAGGGAGGGTCTCAGGAATCTCCTCAGGACCTGTGTTTTTGGCCTGGAGGGGCAAAGAAGGCGGGAATGGCCTCAGGGAAGCATTCTGGATTCTAAGTGTCTGAGGGTATTGGATAGCCCGGAATGAAACAGTTTGTCCCTGGCGTAGAGGCTGAGTCCTTCAGAGAGTCTGATGCTCCCATCCATGGGAGGAACTGGGTGTCCGGCCTCTTGGGTCCAGAGCTTGAACACCCAACCTAGGCTTAGTTTTTGGCTCTAGGAGAATGGCAGACCTGATTAGTCAGTGCAGAGTCAGGCTCTCCACAGGGCTCAGTTGAGGGCGTAGTCTGGCGGCCCGTCAGGCTCCGGGATTGTGCTTTGAGGGTCCTAGGAAGATGTGGGTGGCTTTACCTGGCAGGCGGGATTTTCCCTCCACGAGGGTCCAGCACAGGCCCAAATGGCACAGTTTCCTCGTGGGTAGCACCCAGAGTCCTGCGTTGTGAGGAACGAGTCCCCACACAACAGGCCTACCAGGCCAGGCCATCGGGGACAGATATGTCAATGAGCACCCTAGGGTTAGGGTTAGGCCGATGGTGCATGGCAAGACTGATCTGCGCACGCTGAGGTGGCCTCTCCCTAGGGCTGAGATGAGGGCTTGTGTCTGCCGGATGTACAGTCTCCTGGTTCGAGGTCCTGGTGGGCGCCAAACATGGTTGTGAACCAAGGCATGTATGTCGGATCTGGCAACACAGAAATAGACTCACCCAAGGGCTGAGTTGTGCTGTGTGGTGTGGGTCCAGAGCTTGAACAACCAACCTAGGCCTAGTTTTTGGCTCTAGAGAATGGCAGACCTGATTAGTCATTGCAGAGCCAGGCTCTCCACAGGCCTCTGTTGAGGGCATAGCACTGGCTGACCATCAGGCTCCGGGATTGTGGTGTGGGGGTCCTAGGAAGGTGTGGGTGGTTTACGGGGAAGGCAGGTTTCTCCCGCCATGAGGGTTCTGCCCAGGGTCAAATGGCACAGTTTCCACGTGGGTCGGCGCCACAGTCCTGCCTTGAGAAGAAGGAGTCCTTGAACGGGAGGACTACCGGGCCAGGCCACCCGGGAAGGAAGTCTGAATAAACACCCTAGGGTTAGGCTTAGGCTGACGGGCATGGCAGGCCCGGTCTGCCCGCGCTGAGGTGGCCTCTCCCTAGGGCTGAATTGAGGGCTTGTGTCTGCAGCATCGTCAGGCTCCTGCTTCGCGGTCCGCCTTCGGGGCGCCTAATGTGGCTGTGGCCAAGGAATGCATGCAGCTTTCTCCTGCTCTCCGGGTTCAGCTCATTTCTAAAGGGCATGCTTTCTTATTGGAACCCAGAGCAATTGTGCGGTGCAGCTCAGGGTTCCCCCATCGGGAGAGTTTGGGAACCAGGCCTCTGAGGATGGAAGCCTGGGTACCCGACCTGGGCTTCTCATTAGGCTTATGTTAGGGTTAGGGTTATGTCTTGGGGACAAGGTAGGTGGGATCTGGCAACACAGATATGGGTTCTTCCAAGGGCTGAGGGAGGGCGGGACTCACGAGGCTCCTCAGGCCCTGGGTTTTTGGCCTGGTCGGGCAAAGAGGGCGGCATGGCCTCAGGGGAGCATGCTGGTTTCTCTGTCTCAGAAAGCATTGGATGGCCCAGACTGAAACGCTTTGTTCCTAGCAGAGAGGCTGAGTCCTTTCGAAAGTCTGATGCTCCCATCCTTGGGAATAACTGGGGTGTCAGGCTTCTGGGTCCACAGCCTCAACACCCAAACTGGGGTGACGTTGTGGCTCTGGGAGAATGGCAGACCTCATTTGTCAGTGCAGCTTCAGGCTCTCCACAGGGCTCAGTGGAGGGCGTAGCTCTGGCAGCCCAACAGGGTCCAGCATGGTGGTGTGGGCGTCCTGGGAAGGTGTGGGTGGCTTTACGGGGCTGGCAGGTTTCTCCCGCCACGAGGGTCCTGGGCAGGGCCAAATGGCAAACCTACCTCATGGGTGGCACCCTGAGTCCTTCGTTCCTGAAGGATACCCAAACTCGAGGGCTCTCGTGTCAGGCCACCGGGGACGGAAATCTGATGAAGTACCCTTGCGTTAGGGTTAGGCCGACGGGGCATGGCAGGCCCGATCGGCCCGCGCTGAGGTGGCCTCTCCCTAGGGCTGAGGTGAGAGCTTGTGTCTGCAGGATCGACACACTCCTGCTTCCTGGTCCCGGTGGACACCTAACGTGGCTAGGGTGGGACCAATGGATGTCTACAAGTTACTACTGCTCTGCGGGTTCAGCTCATTTCTAAAGGGCATGCTTTCCTACTGGGATCAAGTGCAATTGTGCGGTGCAGTCAGGGTTCCCCAATCTGGAGAGTTTGGGAACCAGGTCTCTGAGGACGGTAGCCTGAGCACCCAACTTGGCTTTCGAGTTAGGGTTAGGATTAGGCTAGGTTGAGGGTTTGGGTTATGTCTCAGGGACAAGAAATGTCGGATCTGGCAACACAGAAATAGACTCACCCAAGGGCTGAGTTGGGGGCGGGACTCAGGAGGATCCTCAGGCCTTGGGAATTACCTGGAGGGGCAAAGAGGGAGGGAATGGCCTCAGGGATCATGCTGATTTCTAGGTCTCTGAGGGTATTAAATAGCCCAGAATGAAATGATTTGTTCCTGGTTGAGAAGTAGAGTTATTCCGACAGTATTATGCTCCCATCCTTTGGTAGTACTGGGTTTCAAGCCTCTGGTTCCATAGCCTGAACACTCAGCGTAAGGTTAGCGTTTCGTTGTGGGAGAATGGCCGACCTTATCTGTTAGTGCAGAATCAGGCTCTCCACAGGGCTCATTGTTAGCGTAGCTCTGGCGGCCCAATAGGCTCCGGGATTGTAGTGTGGGCGTCCTCGGTTTGTCCCGCCACCTGTGTCCTGCACAGGTCCGATCTGGCCTTGCTGCGGTGGCCTTTCCCTAGGGCTGAGTTGAGGGCTTGTGTCTTCAGGATCATCAGACTCCTGCTTCGAGATGCTGGTGGGCGCCTAATGTGGCTGTGGCCCACGGAGTGCAGGCAGCTTTCTCCTGCTCTCCGGTTTCAGCTCATTTCTAACAGGCATGCTTTCCTATTGCTATCAAGTGCAATTGTGTGGTGCAGCTCATGGTTCCCCCATCGGGAGAGTTCGGGTACCAGGCCTCTGAGGACGGAATACTGAGCACCCGACTAGGGCTTCGTGTTACGTTTAGAATTAGGGCAAGGGTTATCGACTTGTCTTAGGGACAAGGCATGTGGGATTTGATAACATGGATATGGACTCACCCATGGACTGAGTTGAGAGCATGTCTCAGGACGCTCTTCAGCCCTGGGTTTTTGCCCTGGTCAAAGAGGGTGGATTGGCCTCAGGAGAGCATGCTGGTTTCTAAGTCTCTGAGGGTATTGCATAGCCCAGAATGAAATGGTTTGTCCCTGGTTGAGAGCCTGAGTCCTTCTGACAGTCTGATGGTCCCATCCATGGGAGGAACTGGGTGTCATGTCTCTGAGGTCCACAGCCTGAACACCCAACCTAGGGTTAGCGTTTGGTTCTGGGAAATTGGCAGACCTGATTAGTCATTGCAGAGCCAGGTTCTCCACAGGCCTCTGTTGAGGGCATAGCACTGGCTGACTATAAGGCTCTGGGATTGTGGTGCGGGGGTCCTAGGAAGGTGTGGGTGGCTTTATGGGGAAGGCAGGTTTCTCCCCCCATGACGGTCTTACACAGGGTCTAATGGCACAGTTTCCACTTGGGTGGCTGCCGTAGTCCTGCGTTGTGAAGAAGGAGACCTCGAACGGGACGAACACTGGGCCAGGCCACCCTGAACTGAAGTCTGAATAAACACCCTAGGGTTAGGCTTAGGCTGACGGAGCATTGCAGGCCCGATCTGGCCACGCTGAGGTGGCCTCTCCCTAGGGCTCAGGTGAGGGCTTTTGTCGCAGGATCATCACACTTTTGCTTCGTGGTCCTGGTAGGCACCTATCCTGGCTATGGCCCAAGGGATGCATGAGTTACTACTTCTGCAGGTGGACTACCCATTCGTGGCAGCCTGTTCCCAGTTGAGGAAAGAAGATAGAACAAGGACGGACCCTGGGCAGTTTGGATACTCTGGGGTAAGTGCAGGACAAGGCCTTTAGGCTTCCAAAAGGTGGAATGGCAGAGCACGACCTGTGTTCATCCAAACTGACTACCTTAGGTTGAAAAGGGTTCAAACGTGTTAAGGGAAGTGTGGTTTAGCAAGGACTCCCTCAGTTTTGAGATGGTGGAAACATAGAAGCTGTAAGAACTAAGTGTGCTGAAAACATGAGGAGTTGAGTACAGGGATCTTGTCTTGGAAGTCCCTACAAGTAGAGTAGGAAGGTCTGTGTTCAGGGAAACTTCTTCAGGCGGACACCCATTCATGGCAGTGTAATTCTAGGTGGAGAAAGACGATAGAACAGGGAAGTACCCTGGGCAGTTTAGATACATAGACTAAAGTACACTCCATGGGCCTTAGGCTTCCCAAACGTGGAATGGCAGTGCACGGCCTGTTCTCATCGAAACTGTGTACCTCCGTTGAAAAGTCTTCAAATGTTGTAAGGGATGTGTGGTTTAGGAAGGATTCACGGTAGTTTTGAGACGGTGGAAAAATGGAAGCTGTAAGAACTAAGTGTGCTGAAAACAGGAGGGGTCGAGTACAGGGACCTTGTCTCGAAAGTCCATACCGGTAGCACAGGAAAGTCTGTGTTCAGTGAAACTTCCGAAGGCAGACACCCATTCGTGGCAGTGTGTTCCCGGTTGAGGAAAGAAGATAGAACAAGGACGGACCCTGGGCCGTTTGGATACTCTGGGGTAAGTGTAGGACAAGACCTTTTGGCTTACAAAAGGTGGAATGGCAGAGCATGTCCTGTGTTCATCCAAACTGTCTACCATTGTTGAAAAGGCTTCAAACGTGGTAAGGGAAGTGTGGTTTAGAAGGACTCATGGCAGTTTTGAGACAGTGAAAACTGGAAGCTGTTAGAACTGACTGTGCTGAAAAGATGAACAGTCGCGTATAGGGCCCTTGACATGAACATACATACTGGTGACCTTAGGAAGGTCTGTGTTCAGGGACACGTCTTCAGGCGGACACCCATTCATGGCAGTGTGTTTCCAGTTGAGGAAAGAAGATGGAAGAAGGACGGATTCTGGGCAGCTTGGATACACTGATAAAATGTACTCCATGGGCACTATGCTTCCAAAATGTGGAATGTCAGAGCACGACAGGTGGTCATCCAAACTGTTTACCTCTGTCTAAAAGACTTCAAACTTTGTAAGGGATGTGTGGTTTAGAAAAGACTCGCGGCAGTTTTGAGACGGTGAATACAAGGAGTCTGTATGGGGACCTTGTCTCGGAAGTCCATACTGGTAGAATAGGGAGGTCTGTGTTCAGTGAAACTTCTTCAGGCGGACACCCATTCGTGGCAGCGTGTTTCCAGTTGAGGAAAGAAGATAGAACAAGGACGGACCCTGGGCAGTTGGGATATTCAGGGGTAAGTGCAGGACAAGGCCTTTAGGCTTCCAAAAGTTGGAATGGCAGAGCATGACCTGTGTTCATCCAAACTGTTTACCTTGTTGAAAAGTCTTCAAACTTTGTAAGGGAAGTGTGGTTTAGGAAGGACTTGTTGCAGTTTTGAGGTGAAAACTGGAACCTGTTGGAACTGACTGTGCTGAAAACATGAACAGTCGAACACATGGCCCTAGTCTCGAACATACATAGCGGTGTTCTTAGGAAGGTCTGTGTTCAGTGAAACTTCTTCAGGAGGACACCCATTCGTGGCAGTGTGTTCCCAGTTGAGGAAAGAACATAGAACAAGGACGGACCCTGGGCAGTTTGGATACTCGGAGGTAAGTGCAGGACAAGGCCTTAAGACGTCCAAAAAGTGGAATGGCAGAGCACCACCTGTGTCCATTCAAACTGTCTACCACTGTCGAAAAGGCCTCAAACGTGGTAAGGAAAGCGGTTTAGGAAGGACCCATGGCAGTTTTGAGAATGTGAAAACTGGAAGCTGTTGGAACTGACTGTGCTGAAAACCTGAAGAGTCGCGTACAGGGCCCTTGTCTCGAACATACATACCGGTGACCTTAGGAAGGCCTGTGTTCAGTGAAACTGCTTCAGGCCGACTACCCATTTGTGGCAGCGTGTTCCCAGTTGAGGAAATAAGATAGAATGAGGATGGACCCTGGGCAGTTTGGGTACTCAGTGTTAAGTGCAGGCAAGCCTCTAGGCTTCCAAAAGGTGGAATGGCAGAGCACGACCAGTGTTCATCCAAACTGTCTAACCTGTTGCAAAGGCTTCTAACGTGGTAAGGGAAGTGTGGTTTAGGAAGGACTCATGGCAGTTTGAGAAGGTGGAAAAATGGAAGCTGTAAGAACTAAGTGTGCTGAAAACATGAGGAGTCGAGTACAGGGATCTTGTCTCAGAAGTCCATACCGGTAGCTAGGAAGGTCTGTGTTCAGTGAGACGTCTTCAGGCAGACACCCATTCGTGGTAATGTGTTCCCAGTTGAGGAAAGAAGATAGAACGAGGACGGACCCTGGGCAGTTGGGATACTCAACGGTAAGTGCAGGACAAGGCCTTTAGGCGACCTGTGTTCATCCAAACTGACTACCTTAGGTTGAAAAGGGTTCAAACGTGTTAAGGGAAGTGTGGTTCAGCAAGGACTCCCTCAGTTTTGAGATGGTGGAAACATGGAAGCTGTAAGAACTAAGTGTGCTGAAAACATGAGGAGTCGAGTACAGGGATCTTGTCTTGGAAGTCCCTACCAGTAGAGTAGGAAGGTCTATGTTCAGGGAAACTTCTTCAGGCAGACACCCATTCGTGGCAGTGTAATCCTAGTTGGGGAAAGACGATAGAGCAGGGAAGGACCCTAGACACTTTGGACACATAGACTAAAGTACACTCCATGGGCCTTAGGCTTCTCAAATGTGGAATGGCAGTGCACGGCCTGTTCTCATCGAAACTGTGTACCTCCGTTGAAAAGTCTTCAAATGTTGTAAGGGATGTGTGGTTTAGGAAGGATTCACGGTAGTTTTGAGACGGTGGAGAAATAGAAGCTGTAAGGACTAAGTGGGCTGAAAACATGAGGAGTCGAGTACAGGGACCTTGTCTCGGAAATCCATACCGGTAGCACAGGAAGGGTTGTGCTCAGTGAAACTTCCGAAGGCAGACACCCATTCATGGCAGTGTGTTCCCAATTGAGGAAAGAAGATAGAACAAGGATGGACCCTGGGACGTTTGGATACTCTCGGGTAAGTGTAGCACAAGTCCTTTAGGTTTCCAAAAGGTGGAATGGCAGAGCATGTCCTGTGTTCATCCAAACTGTCTACCATTGTTGAAAAGGCTTCAAACGTGGTAAGGGAAGTGTTGTTTAAGAAGGACTCATGGCAGTTTTGAGACAGTGAAAACTGGAAGCTGTTAGAACTGACTGTGCTGAAAAGATGAACAGTCGCATATAGGGCCCTTGACATGAACATACATACTGGTGACCTTAGGAAGGTCTCTGTTCAGTGAAACTTGTTCAGGCGGACACCCATTCATGGCAGTGTGTTTCCAGTTGAGGAAAGAAGATGGAACAAGGACGGATTCTGGACAGGTTGGATACATTGATTAAAGTGTACTCTATGGGTCTTATGCTTCCAAAACGTGGAATGTCAGAGCACGACAGGTGGTCATCCAAACTGTTTACCTCTGTCGAAAAGACTTCAAACTTTGTAAGGGATGTGTGGTTTAGAAGAGACCCACGGCAGTTTTGAGAAGGTGGACACAAGGAGTCTGTATAGGGACCTTGTCTCAAAAGTCCATACTGGTAGAATAGGGACGTTTGTGTTTAGTGAAACTTCTTCAAGCTGACACCCATTCATGGCAGCGTGTTCCCAGTTGAGGAAAGAAGATAGAACAAGGACGGACCCTGGGCATTTTCGGTACTCGGAGGTAAGTGCTGGACAAGGCCTTTAGGCTTCCAAAAAGTGGAATGGCAGAGCACCACCTGTGTCCATCCAAACTGTCTATGGCTGTTGAAAAGGCTTCAAACATGGTAAGGGAAGTTCGGTGTAGGAAGGACTCGCGGCAATTTTGAAAAGGTGAAAACTGGAAGCTGTTGGAACTGACTGTGCTGAAAACCTGAAGAGTCGCGTACAGGGCCCTTGTCTCAAACATACATACCAGTGACCTTAGAAAGGCCTGTGTTCAGTGAAACTGCTTCAGGCCGACTACCCATTTGTGGCAGTGTGTTCCCAGTTGAGGAAATAAGATAGAACGAGGACGGACCCTGGGCAGTTTGGGTACTCAGGGTTAAGTGCAGGCAAGCCTCTAGGCTTCCAAAAGGTGGAATGGCAGAGCACGACCAGTATTCATCCAAACTGTCTAACTCTGTTGCAAAGGCTTCTAACGTGGTAAGGGAAGTGTGGTTTAGGAAGGACTCACGGCACTTTTGAGAAGGTGGAAAAATGGAAGCTGTAAGAACTAAGTGTGTTGAAAACATGAGGAGTGGGGTACAGGGACCTTGTCTCGGAAGTCCATACCAGTAGCTAGGAAGGTCTGTGTTCAGTGAGACGTCTTCAGGCGGACACCAATTCGTGGCAATGTGTTCCCAGTTGAGGAAAGTAGATAGAACGAGGACGGACCCTGGGCAGTTGGGATACTCAGCAGTAAGTGCAGGACAAGGCCTTTAGGCTTCCAAAAGGTGGAATTGGAGAGCACGACCTGTGTTCATCCAAACTCTCTACCTTTGTTGAAAAGTCTTCAAACTTTGTAAGGGAAGTGTGGTTTAGGAAGGACTCGTGGCTGTTTTGAGACGGTGAAACTATCGAAGCTGTAAGAACTAAGTGTGCTGAAAACATGAGGAGTCAAGTACAGGGACCTAGTCTTGGACGTCCATACTTCCTATGGTCACCAGTATGGACGCCCGAAACTAGGGCATTGTATGCGTGACCATCGGAAGGCCTGTGCTCACTAAAACTTCTTCCAGCAGACACACATTCGTGGCAGTGTGTTCCCAGTTGAAGAAAGGATAGAACAAGGAAGGACTCTGGACATGTTGGATACTCTGGGTTAAGTGAAGGCCATGGCCCTTAGGCATCGAAAACGTGGAATAGTAGAGTAGGATCTGTGGTCATCCAAACAGGGAACCCCTGTCGAAAAATGTTCAAACGTCTTGGGGGAAGTGTGCTCTACGAAGGACTCGCGACAGTTTGGAGATGGTGGAAACATGGAAGCTATAGGAACTAAGTGTGCTGAAAACATGAGGAGTGGAGTACAGGGACCTTGTCTCAGAAGTCCATACCGGTTACCATAGGAAGGTCTGTGTTCAGTGAAACGTCTTCAGGCGGACACCCACTCATGGCAGTGTGTTTCCAGTTGAGGAAAGAAGATAGAACAAGGACGGACTCTGGGCAGGTTGGATACTCTGGGTTAAGTGTATTACAAGACTTTAGGCTTCCCAAACGGGGAATGGTAGAGCACAACCTGTGGTCATACAAACAGTCAACCTCTTTTGAAAACTCTTTAAACATCTTGAGGGAAGTGTATTTCAGGACAGACTAGAGACAGTTTTGAGATGGTCGAAGCATGGAAGCTGTTTGAACTGACTGTGCTGAGACCCTGAAGAGTCGCGTATAGGGCCCTAGAATCGAACATCCATACCGGTGACCATAGGAAGGTCTGTGTTCAGTGAAACTACTTCAGGCAGACTCCCATTCATGGCAGTGTGTTTCCAGGTGAGGAAAGAAGATAGAACAAGGACAAACCCTCGCCAGTTTGTATAGTTTGGGGTAAGTGCAGCACAAGGCCTTTAGGCTTCCAAAAGGTGGAATGGCTGAGCACGACCTGTGTTCATCCAAAGTGTCTACCTCTGCTGAAAAGGGTTCAAACTTTTTAAGGGAATTGTGGTTTAGGAAGGACTCACGGCAGTTTTGAGACATTGGAAACATGGAAGCTGTGAGATATAAGTGTGCTGAAAACATGTAGAGTCGAGTACAGAGACCTTTTGTTGGAATCCCATACAGGTAGCATAGGAAGATCTGTGTTCAGTGAACCTTCTTCAGGTGGACTCCCATTCATGGCAGTGTGTTCCCAGTTGAGGAAAGAAGATAGAACAAGGACCGACCTCAGGCAATTTGGATACTCTGGGTTAAGTTCAGGACAAAGCCTTTAGGCTTCCAAAAGGTGGAATGGCAGAGCACGACCTGTGTTCATCCAAACTGTCTTCCTCCATTGAGAAGTCTTCAAACATTCTAAGGGAAGTCTGGCTTAGAAATGACTCACGGCAGTTTTGAGCCGGTAGAAAACTGGAAACAGTTGGAACTGACTGTGCTGAAAACATGAAGAGTGGCGTCCAGGGCTGTCTTCTCGGAAGTCCATCCTGGTGACCATAGGAAGGTCTGTGTTCAGTGAAACTTCTTCAGGCGGACACCCATTCGTGGCAGTGTGTTCCCAGTTCAGGAAAGAAGATAGAACAAGGATGGACCCTGGGCAGTTTGGATACTCTGGGGTAAGTGCAGGACAAGGACTTTAGGCTTCCAAAAGGTGGAATGGCAGAGCACGACCTGTGTCCATCCAAACTGTCTACCACTGTCAAAAGGCTTCAGATGTGGTAAGGGAAGTGTGGAGTAGGAAGGACTTGTGGCAGTTTTGAGCCGGTGGAAAACTGGAAGCTGTTGGAACTGACTGTGCTTAAAACATAAGGAGTCGAGTACAGGGACCTTGTCTCAGAAGTCTATCTCGGTATAATAAGAATGTCTGTGTTCAGTGAAACTTCTTCAGGCCGACACCCATTTGTGGCAGTGTGATCCCAGTTGAGGGAAGAAGATAGAACAGGGATGGACCCTGGGCAGTTTGGATATATAGACTAAAGTACACTCCATGGGCCTTAGGCTTCCCAAACGTGGAATGGCAGTACACAACCTGTTCTCATCGAAACTGTCTACCTCCATTGAAAAGTCTTCAAATGTGGCAAGGGAAGTGTGGTTTAGGAAGGACTCATGGCCGTTTTGAGATGGTGGAAACATGGAAGCTGTAAGAACTAAGTGTGCTGAAAACAGGAGGAGTCGAGTACAGGGACCTTGTTTCGGAAGTCCCTACTGGTAGTATAGGAAGGTCTGTGTTCAGTGAAACTTCTGCCAGTGGACACCATTCATGGCAGTGTTTTCCCAGTTCAGGAAAGAAGATAGAAAAGGACGGACCCTGGGCAGTTTGTATACTGTGCGGTAAGTGCAGGACAAGTCCTTTAGGCTTCTAAAGCGTGGAATGGCAGAGCACGAACTGCGTTCATCCAAACTGTCTAACTCTGTTGAAAAGGCTTCTAACGTGGTAAGGTAAGTGTGGTTTGAGATGGACTTGTGGCAGTTTTGAGACGGTGGAAAACTGGAAACTGTTGGAACTGAGTGTGCTGAAAACATGAACAGTCGCGTACAGGGCTCTAGTCTCGAACATACATACTGTTGACTTGAGAAAGGTTTGTGATCAGAGAAACTTTTTCAGGCAGACACCCATTCATGGCAGTTTGTTCCAAATTGAGGAAAGAAGATAGAACAAGCAGGGATTCTAGGCAGTTTCGATACTTTAAGACAAATCAGGTCTGCCATTCTCCCAGAGTCAAACCCTAACCCTAGGTTGGGTGTTCAGGATCTGGATCCCAGAGGCCTGAAACCCAGTTCCTCTCATGGATGTGAGCATCAGACTGTGGGAAGGACTCAGCCTCTCAGCCAGGAACAAACAGTTTCATACCCTGCTTTCCAATACCCTCAGAAAGGTAGAAACCAGCATGCTCTGCTGAGGCCATTCCCGCACTCTTTGCCCCTCCAGGTCAAAATCCCAGGGCCCAAAGAGCCTTCTGAGTCACGCCCTCAACTTAGCCCTAATGTGATTCCAATCTGTGTTTCCAGATCCGACATGCCATGTCCCTAAGTTATAACCCTAAACCTAACCCTAATCCGAATCGGGTCTGAAATGAGTCGGGTGCTCAGGCTTCTGTCCTCAGAGGCTGGGTTCCCAAACAACCCAGATGGGGGAACCCTGAGTTACACTGCACAATTGCACTTGATCCCAAAAGGAAAGCATGCCTTTTAGAAATAAGCTGATCCCACAGAACCGGAGAAAGCTGCATGCATCCCTTTGGTCACAGCCACGATAGGCATACACCAAGACCACGAACCAGGAGTCCGACCATCCTGCAGACACAAGCCATCAACTCAGCCCTAGGAAGAGGCCAACTCAGCGCGGGCAGATCGGACCTGCCATGCCGCGATGGTCTATCCGTAATCCTAGGGTGCTTATTCAGACTTCCGTCCCAGGCGGCCTGGCAGGTGGCCCTCCAGTTTGAGGACTCCTTCTTCAAAACGCAAAACTCTGTGTGCCACACACGAGGAAATTGTGCCATTTGGCCTTGTGCAAGTCCCCGTGGCGGGAGAAACCTGCCTGACCTGTAAAGCCACCCACACCTTCCTAGGACACCCACATCACTATCCCGGAGCCTGATGAGCCGCCATTGCTACACACTCAACTGAGCCCTGTGGAGAGCCTGAGTCTGCACTGACAAATCAGGTCTCCCAATCTTGTAGAGCCAAACATTAACCCTACGTTGGGTGTTAAAGCTCTGGTGCCCAGAGGCCTGACATGCAGTTCCACCCATGGATGGGAGCATGAGACTGTCAGAAGAACTCAACTTATCAGCCAGGAACAAACCATTTCATTCCGTGCTATCCAATAGCCTCAGAGATACAGAAACAAGCATGTTTCCTGAGGCCATTCCTGCGCTCTTTGCCCCTCCAGGTCAAAAACACAAGGACCAAGGAGCCTCCTGCATCCCTCCCTCAACTCAGCATTTGCGTGAGCCCATATCTGTGTGGCCAGATCTGATATGGCTTGTACCTAAGCCATAACCCAACCCTAACCCTCACTCTAACCCTAAACCTAACCCCAAGTCTGGTGTTCAGTCTTCCATCCTCAGAGGTGTAATTCCCAAACTCTCCAGATGGGGGAGCCAAAAGCTGCACTGCACAATTGCACTTGATCACAATAGGAAACCATGACCTTTAGAAATGAGCTGAACCCGTAGAGCAAGAGAAACCTACATGTATCCCTTGGGCCACAGCCACCTTAGGCGCCCACCAGGACCATGAACCAGGAGTCTGACGATCCTGTGGAGGCAAGCCCGCAACTCAGCCATAGTGAGAGGTCACCTCAGCGCGTTCCGATTGGGCCTGCCATGCCCCGTCGGGCTTACCCTAAACTAGGGTGCTTATATGGACTTCCTTCACTGTGACCAGGCCAAGGAGCCCTCCAGTGTGGGGACTCCTTCTAAACAAAGCAGGACTCTGGGTGCCACCCACGATGAAGCTGTGCCATTTGGCCCTGTGCAGGTCCCTCATGGCAGGAGAAATCTGTCTGCCAGGTAAAGCCACCCTAACCTACCTAGGACCCCTACATATTAATCCCAGACTCTGATGGGCCGCCAGAACTACAACCTCAACTGAGCCCTGTGGAGAACCTGACAATGCACTGACAAATTATGTCTGCCATTCTCCAAGAGCCACAACCTAACCCTAGGTTGGGTGTTCAGGCTCTGGACCCCAGAGGCCTGACACCCAGTTCCTCCCATGGCTGGGAGCATCGGACTGTCGGAAGGACTCAGCCTCTAAGCCAGGAACAAACCGTTTCATTCAGTGCTAACCAATACCCTCAGAGATATAGAAAGAAGCATGCTTCCTTGAGTTCAATCCCGTGCTCTTTGACCCTCCAGGCCAAAAACCCAGGGCCTGAGGAGCGTCCTGAGACCCGCCATCAACTCAGCCCTTGGGTGAGCCCTTATCTGTATTGCCAGATCCGACATGCCTTGTCCCTAAGACAAAACCCTAATGCTAATCCTAACCCTAACAGGAAGCAAGGTCGGGTGCTCGGGCTTCTGTCCTCAGAGGCCTGGTTCACAAACTCTTCAGATGGGGGAAAGTTGTGCTATACCACAGAAATGCACTTGATCCCATTAAGAAAGAACACCCTTTAGAAATGAGCTGAAACTGAAGAGCAGGAGAAACCAGCATGCATCCCTTGGGCCAGAGCCAACTTAGGCGCCCACAAGGACCACGAATCAGGAGTCTGTCGATTCTGCAGACACAAGCCATCAATCCAGCTCTAGGGAGATGCCACCTCAGGGCAGGCAGATCGGGCCTGCCATGCCCCGTCAGTCTAACCCTAACCCTAGGGTGCTTATTCAGACTTCTGTCCCTGGTGGCCTGGCCCGGTAGCCCTCCAGTATGGGGACCCCTTCTTCACAACGCAGGACTCTGGGTGCCACACACGAGGAAACTGTGCCATTTTGCCTTGTGCAGGTCTGTCACGGCAGGAGAAACCTGCCTAACCAGTAAAGCCACCCACACTTACCAAGAACCTCCACACCACAATCCCAGAGCCTGATGGGCTGTGAGAACTACGCCCTCAACTGAGCCCTTTGGAGAGCCAGACTCTGTACTGACAAATCAGGTCTGCCATTCTTCTAGAGCCAAACCCTAACCCTAGGGTCTGTGTTCGGGCTCTGGACCCCAGAGGCCTGACTCCTAGTTCCTCCCATGGATGGGAGCATCAGACTGTCGGAAGGACTCAACCACTCAGGAAGGAACAAACTGATCCATTCCGTAGTATCCAATACCCTCAGAGACGGAGAAACCAGCATGATTCCCTGAGGCCATTCCCGCCTTCTTTGCCCCTCCAGGCCAAAAACCAGGGCCTGAGGAGCCTCCTGAGTCCCGCCCTCAACTCAGCCCTTGGGTGAGCCCATATCTGTGTTTGCAGATCCGACATGCCTTGTCTCTAACACGTAACCCTAAACCTAACCCTAGCCCTAACACGAAGCCCCGGTTGGGTGCTCAGGCTTCCGTCCTCAGAGCCCTGTTTCCCAAATTCTCCAGATGGGGGAACCCTGAGCTACGCTGCACAATTGCCCTTGATCCCAATAGGAAAGCATGCCCTTTAGAAATGCACTGAACCTGCAGAGCAGGAGAAACCTACATGCATCCTTTGGGCCCCAGCCATGTTAGGCACCCACCAGGACCAGGAACCAGGAGTCTGACGATCCTGCAGATACAAGCCCTCAACTCAGCCCTTGGGACAGCCCAACTTAGCACGGGCAGTTGGGACCTGCTATGCCCCGTCGGGCTTACCGTAATCCTAGGGTGCTTATTCGGACTTCCTTCCCCATTATCTGGACAGGTAGCCCTCCCGTTTGAGGACTCCTTCTTCACAACACAGGACTCTGGGTGCCACCCACGATGAAACTGTGCCATTTGGCCCTGTGCAGGTCCTTCGTGGTGGGAGAAACCTGACTGCCCGTTAAAGCCACCCACACTTTCCTAGGACACCCACACCCTAATCCTGGAGCCTGATGGGTCACCAGAGCTACGACCTCAACTGAGCCCTGTGGAGAGACTTACTCTGCACTGACAAGTCAGGTCTACCATTCTCCAAGAGCCAAACCCTAACCCTATTTTCAGTGATCAGGCTCTGGACGACAGAGGCCTTACTCCCAGGTCCTCCAAATGATGGGATCATCAGACTGTTGGATGGACTCTGCCTCTAAGCCAGGAACAAACCGTTTCATTCCATGCTATCCAATACCCTCAGATTCATAGAAACCAGCATGCTCCAGTGAGGCCATTCCTGCCATCTTTGCCCTCCAGGCCTAAAACCAAGTTCCTGAGGAGCCTCCTCACGCTCTCAACTCAGTCCTTGTGTGAGTCCAATCTCTGTTGCCAGACCCGACATGCCTTTTCTCTAAGACATTACCGTAAACCTTATCCTAAACCTAACCCTAATGTGAAGCCCAGTTCGGTTGCTCAGGCTTCCGTCCTCAGAGGATTGGTTCCCAAACTCTCCAGATGCGGGAGCCAGGAGCTGCAGCACACAATGATCCCAATAGGAAAGCATGCCCTTCAGAAATGAGCTGAACACATAGAGCATGAGAAACCTACATGCATCCCTTGGGCCACAGCCACATTAGGCACCCACCAGGACCATGAACCAGGAGTCTGACGATCCTGCACACATAAGCCCTCATATCAGCCCTAGGGAGAGGTCACCTCAGCGGGGGCAGATCAGGCTTGCCATGCCCCGTTGGGCATACCCTAACTCTAGGGTGCTTATTCGGACTTCCTTCCTCGTGATGTGGCCGGTAGCCCTCCAGTTTGGGGACTCCATATACACAACGCAAGACTCTGGGTGCCACCCACGATGAAACTGTGCCATTTGGCCCTGTGCACGTCCCTCGTGGCAGGAGAAACCTGTCTGCCTGGTAAAGCCACCAACACCTACCTAGGACCCCCACACCAGAATCCAGGAGCCTGATGGGCCGCCAGAGCTACGCCCTCTACTGAGCCCTGTGGAGAGCCTGAGTCTGCACTGACAAATCAGGTCTGCCATTCTCCAAGAGCCACGCCCTAAACCTAGGTTGGGTGTTCAGACTCTGGTTGGGTGTTCAGACTCTGGACCCCAGAGGCCTGACAGCCAGTGCCTCCCATGGATGGGAGCATGAGACTGTCAAGGGAATCAGCCTCTCAGCCCAGAACAAATTGTTTCATTCCGTGCTAACCAATACCCTTAGAGATATAGAAATAAACATGCTTCCCTGAGGGCAATCCTGCACTCTTTGACCACCAGTACAAAAAAGCAGGGCCTGAGGAGCCTCCTGAGTCCCTACCTCAACTTGGCCATTGGGTGAGCCTATATCTGTGTTGCCAGATCCGACATGCCTTGTCCCTAATATATAACCCTAACCCTAAACCTAACCCTAACCCTAACACTCACCCAAACCTGAATCACAGGTTGGGCTCTCAGACTTCTGTACTCAGAGGCCTGGTACCCAAAACTCCAGAGGGGAAAACCATGAGCTGCATCACACAATTGCACTTGATCCCAAAGAAAATATGCCCTTTAGAAATGATCTGAACTGAAGATCAGGAGAAACGTGCATGGATCCCTTGTGCCACAGCCACCTTAAGCGCCCACCAGAACCACGAACCAGGAGTCTGAGGATCCTAAGACAGAAGCAATCAACTCAGACCTAGGGAAAGGACACCTCAGCGCAGGCAGATCGGGCCTGCCATGCCCCGTCGGCCTAACCCTAACCCTAGGGTGTTTATTCACTTCTGTCCCTGGTGGCCTGGCCTGGGAGCCCTCCAGTAGGGGGACTCCTTCTTCACAACACAGGACACTGGGTGCCACCCACGAGGAAACTGTGCCTTTTGGCCCTCTGCACGGCCCTCAAACAGGTGGGAGAAACCCGTTTGCCGGCTTGAGACACCCACACCTTCCTAGGAATCCACAGCACAAACCCAGAGCCTAATGGACTGCCGAGCTGCGCCCTCAACTGAGCCCTGTGAAGAGCCTGACTGTGCACTAACCAATCAGGTTTACCGTTCTCCCTGAGCCAAACCCTAACCCTAGGTTGGGTGTTCAGGCTCTAGACCCCAGAGGCCTGACACCCAGTGCCTCCCATGGATGGGAGCATCAGTCTCTCGGAAGGACTCAGCCTCTCACCCAGGAACAAACCGTTTCATTCTGTGCTATCCAATAGCCTCAGAGACGGAGAAACTAGCATGCTCCCTGGAGGCCATTCCAGCCCTCATTACCCCTCCAGTCCAAAATCCTAGGGCCTGAGGAGCCTCCTGAGTCCTGCCCTGAACTCAGCCCCAGGGTGAGCCCAATCTGTGTTGCCAGATCCGACATGCCTTGTCCCTAAGACATAAGCCTAAACCTAACCTTAACCCAACCCTAACCCAAACCCTAAACCGAGCCCATGTCGGGTGCTCAGCCTTCTGCCCTCAGAAGCCAGGTTTCCAAACACTCCAGATGGGGGAGCCAGGAGCTGCACTGCACAATTGCACTTGAACCCAATAGGAAACCATACCCTTTAGAAATGACCTGAACCCACAGAGGTGGAAAAACCTACATGCATCTCTAGGAGACAGCCACCTTCGGCGCCCACCAGGACCATGAACCAGGAGTCTTACGATCCTTCAGATACAAGCCTTCAACTCAGCCATAGGGAGAGGCCACCTCAGCATGCGCACATCGGGCCTGCCATGCCCCGTTGGGCTTACACTAACCCTAGGGTGCTTATTCAGACTTCCTTCCCCTTGACCTCGCCTGGTATCCGCGCCCCTCCCCCCCCAGTTTGGGGAATCCTTCTAAACAACACAGGACTCTGGGAGCCACCCACGATGAAACTGTGCCATTTGGCCCTGTGCAGGTCCCTCGTGGTGGGAGAAACCTGTTTTCCCGCTGAAGCCACCCACATCTTCCTAGGATCCCACACCACAATCCCGGAGGCTGATGGGTTGCCAGAGCCACGCTCTTAATTGAGCCCTGTTTAGAGCCTGAATCTGCACAGACAAATATGGTCTGCGATTCACCAAGAGCCAAACCCTAACCCTAGTTTGGGTGTTCAGGCTCTGGGCCCCAGAGGCCTGACAGCCAGTGCCTCCCATGAATGGGAGCATGAGACTGTCAGAAGGACTCAGCCTCTCAGCAAGGAACAAACCCGTTTCATTCCTTACTATCTAATACCCTTAGAGATATAGAAACAAGGATGCTTCCCTGAGGCCAATCCCGCCCTCTTTGACCCTCCAGGCCACAAACCCAGGGACTGAGGAGCCTCCTGAGTTCCGCCCCAAATTCAGTCCTTGAGTGAACCCAATCTCTGTTGCCAGATCCAACATGCCTCGTCCGTAAGACATAACCCTAACCCTAACCCTTATTCTAACCCTAAACCTAACCCGAAGCCGTGGTCGGGTGCTCAGGCTTCTGTCCTCAGAGGCTTGGTACCCAAACTCTCCAGATGGGGGGATAGTGAGCTGCACCGCACAATTGCACTTGATCCCGATAGGAAAGCATGCCCTTTATATATGAGCTGAACCCCCAGAGCAGGTGAAACCTGCATTCGTCCCTTGGGCCACAGCCACGGTAGGCACCCACCAGGACCACGAACCAGACGACTGCCGATCCTGTAGACACAATCCCTCAACTCAGCCCTAGGGAGAAGCCACCTCAGGGCGGGCAGATTGAGCCTACCATGCCGCTTCGGCCAAAACCTA